>JAFELO010000071.1:37850-64078 GCA_017140195.1 Eumaeus atala
GAAAATCAAAAGAGGTAGAGGGTCTCCAGGAGCTAAACCGTCTGCATACCGTGACATAACTACGTCCGAGGGCATTCTGTAGACTAAGACTGTATATTATTAAATTGAAAATCAAAAGAGGTAGAGGGTCTCCAGGAGCTAAATCGTCTGCATACCGCGACATAACTACGTCTTACTTACCATACTACTTGTTTTGAAAGAAACTATTTCTTCTTCTTTTCTATGCGTAACGTTTCGGCTTCTATTTGAGTGACAAACCTATCTAGGTTTGACTGGTACCTCACACGAAGATACTACTGCATTTGTATCGATAATATTTTGCTCTTGGTGTATTACAGATTTAGAAACTACGTCACTGTAGGTTACGGTATTATTTGGTGTATGCGCGACTTATTATTTAATGATTTGTCTACGGGATTAGGCGGTTCCTGCTTTTCCCTAAACAATTGAATTGCTCTTCGATATGTAACTTGTTTCTCGCCCATTATTATTCTGATTTTCTTCTCTTTGACTTAAAAGGGGCATTTTTTATCTAATACAAAGTGGGTACCTTCGCAATTAAGACATTTAAATTCTGTTATAATTTTCGTGGTTCCCTCCACACTTCGGACATAGTTTAATTTTTTGTTGGACATAACTTAATAATATGTTCAAACTGCCAACACCCAGAACACTGAGACACCGGAAACCCATAAGGCTCAACTTTAAATCGGCATTCATATGCATATATGTATGACGGTAGGGTGTTACCTCTGAAACGAAATCTCACAGACTCACTATCAATCCAATTGCCTTCCGAAGTTAGACGTTTAAGTCTACTAGTAGACACTAATTCCTTCTCATTTTTTATTATTTATAGTAGTTCCTTCTCACTCAAGTCAATATCCTCCCCCTTAACGATCCCCTAAGATAAAGATAATTCATCAATTTTCTGTCACCTAAAGACCATTTCTTTTAATTTGTGACAGTATAGTAGCTTGTTACGTTCAAACTGAAATAATACTTTGTTAAAACCTTTGGATTTAGTTCTAGTGATTCCTGTGATATCTTCACCTCATAATAATTTGGCCAAAGCCATTTGCTTAGGTAAACTGTGTTGAATGTTTAACGTTGTTGAATCTTCTTTGTGCTCATTTTGGTTTTTGTTTGGATCTACCCTCCGATTGTTTTGTAACTCAAAACATTCGCTTCAAATTAATCTTTTAGGCTCACTTCTGTTAACAGTAATAGACTTCTTCTGCACTAATCTCATCTTCCATTGCTTTTCTCTTCTCCACGTTTCTTCTTTCTCTTCCACCTATTTTTACAGATAGCAAATCGACATCACTGACGTCTTCCTCACTACTACATTCTTCCATATTAACGACACAAAGATTTTAGATTGTAAAATATGAGACAATTACTCCCAACAAATATCTAACAAAGGGACATACATAAAATGAAGGAGACGTGGATCATTCCACAATAGAACGAGAAGTAAACAAAATTTTGAAATCGGATAACCCTATATTGTAAATGAAATGAGTCACACGGAATTTTACGATATTAAAGCAATAACTGACAAAGCTATTACGAAAAATATGGACGGAGAAAAGATGAAACTTGCAGTTATAAAGATAATTAAAAAAGTGATGAAAAATGAGAAAGAGGCAGGTAAAATACAGTTTTATTTTATAAAACCTCTTATGCTGACACAGATTTTAAGGGAATTAAGTTATAAACCTTTAGCCGAAAGAAAAGAAAATAATTTGAAGTCTATTGTTGATCATAATTATATACCTAGATACTATTTACTACTTCGTATTATTTTGACCATACTCTTTCGTAGTATCTCTGTATAAGAATATTGTTGTTATATTAGCAAATTTAAAACCAAAACAACAAAAATGTTTTTAACAATTTAGAAACAAGGATATTGTTATATTTTAGATATTTAAGTCAATTTTTGATCTCGAACGTTGTGATTTTAATTATTATTATATATGTACTCATTACCTATCAAAGTGTTCTTTTTTTAATGATAAG
This sequence comes from Eumaeus atala, assembly GCA_017140195.1. Lineage (NCBI taxonomy): Eukaryota > Metazoa > Arthropoda > Insecta > Lepidoptera > Lycaenidae > Eumaeus > Eumaeus atala. The sequence goes on from JAFELO010000071.1 coordinate 39,876, forward strand.
TTTAGTACCTGAATGTAATAAACCTGATTCTGAAACACTATTTTTGGTATAATTAAATATGTTACTATTTAAGTAAATATTGTTCTATAAAAATGTATAAATGAGCCTGTGTATTACGCTGAACAACGACACTATATTAGTCTTTTCAACTTTCTCTTACCAACAAAGTTTCTGGTCCAGACTTTTGTAATAAACACCGTTAGTTTTATCCTATAATAATACAAATGATATAACCGGTATAATTACTCAACTTTAATTTCTACACTTTCCAAAATAATCAAAACTTTAAACGCGTGTACTAAAAATGGGTATATTTTGTTTAGTGACATTAAGGAATTAGAGTGCGATATAATACATATAGAAACATCCATGACATAGGCGGGATTCGAACCAGTGACCTCTGGCGTTTGACGCGGAACTCGGACCAACCGCCACGTTACCGACAGCCAGCCGGTCGCATGAATGTGTTAATTTGTTACATCAGCTACAACATTGTCACAATACGTCAACATCTGTTCAATAGTTTTGGCGAGATCAAGAAGCAAACAATGGATGTTTGTCTAAAAGCATCCAAACATTCGCATTTATAACATTAGTAATATGTAAAATTTATACTTCAAACCGTTACTTCTGAGAGTGTTCACAAAAGTACTATAAAGTAGAGATTATTTATAAATATAAGTAATATAATTTTGTTATACAAATTTAAGTAACACAATTACGAGCAACATTGTGTTACCTTTGACGCTACAGCTTGACAATTTACAATTTTAAAGTCACTGTGAAACTTAAATATTTTAAGTTAACAAGAGACGTACAAAGTTATAAGTGATTATAGAACAGAAACAAAGGCAAAGTTAATAATTGTTACTAATTATTTTCAAGTTTTCAAATTAATTTAAACCATTCGCAGAAAGTGTGTTTGTTGTGTATAATACGATAATGTGATACGTCAAGATGACTTATGGAGGGTGACCACCTGAGGATGTGGACTCTAGGTGCACAGTTTTATTACGTGTATAATGACAAACTTTGACAGAGAGAGAAACACACACACTATGTATCCTCATCTCATGCGCTTTGGGGCCGTAATAGTCAGTATCATATATGGCCAGGGATAGTCAGTATCATTTATGTCTAACGTTTCCAATGTTTTTTGCCATTTACAACCAAGATTACATTCGGGCAGATCCCCATTCAACCATAAACAGACTAGGCCGACGTATGTTGCCTGGAGGAAAATATAAATACTTTGGAGCGCTTGCAGAATTTCTGCCTTCGCTTTATCTTCGGTCTGAAAAAATATGATCACGTATCTCACGCTTGCAGAAAATCGCAGTGGCTACCTGTACGCCTGCCTGTACGTCGTGTCAGTCAGCTCCCGTCGCTTGTTGACGATAACAAAAGAAAACAATATCAGTATGCTTTTGTTTTCATTCCCTGACCTAATTTACTTTTAGCCATGTTGTTCAAGTTTTATCTTATAAAGTCACATTTATTGAACCAGAAATCGCCTAAAATACACATTTGCATTCATGTTTTGATTTTGATTAAAAAAATGTTATTACACCTTGCTGTACAGCTGTCATTTCTTATTGCTTTGAAGTTACTTCACTACGTATTAAGTTATTATTAGTATGATGAAACATTCTATACTCGCATACAATTTAAATAAAGTCTAAAAATACATTTAAGTGTTAGGAGTACTATTTTTTTTTTACATTAAAAGTACATTATGTTTCAAATATTTTAAGATTTCCTATTGATATTATAAACGCAAAAGTTTGTAAGTATGAATGGATGTTTTTGACGTGAAGGAGTCACGTAAAAAACTATTGAATGGATTTTTGCGAAACATAAGTGTGCGGATGCCATTGTTCGTAATTTGAATTTATTTGATCTTAATAGACCTGAATGCATGATATTCACCTCGTATGAATAACTTTTCCCGGAATGCACACCTGGTTATGGTATTCAAAAACGAGCTTAATTTCTGCGGATTTCAAAGTGCTCTGCAGTATTGAATGCGTTCGTTGGGAATGAAAAGATAAGTCTAAAACTTATCTCATTCTGCATAAGTTATTCGACGTAAATTTTACTATTGCCATCTACATCCCAGCCTTTTCAGATGAGATTATATATACAAAGTCTCCTAAATTGCAAGCTTACGCTCTAAAGCTGAGTCAAATAGATGCGAGCAGAACGTGTAAAGTGTTTATAATCTAGGAATACTTTCAAAACTATAAAAAATATCAGTTGTGTAATAAAGTTAAAAAATTTTGAAAAAAATAATGTTGCCAAAAAGTTTAAGCCCTCTTTTGTCCTAGGATGACATATTTTATAATTAATATATTTTTTATAGTATAGCGAGGTAAATAGGCTCTAGAACCCTCCTAAAGAGTACCGACACCCATAGACATCCGCAATATTGTACTGCAGATGCCTATCCTCCTCGTCTACAATGGGCCTCAAACCGCACGAATGGCAACTACATACCTATTGTTTACGTATATTTACGCGAATAGTATTCACTATTATGAATATTTAAAGGATTATGTCGCGTTTCGCGTAAGTCCTAATTTACTTGTGGAATGAGGTGAGACTTCGTAATGAACGTTATCGTATGTATATTCATGATGTTACCAAGGGATAAAATATTGATATTTTTAAGCCATCCAAATTCCATTAACACTAAATTACAGTTTACTATGGAAATGGAAGTCAACAATTCACTGGCTTTCTTGGATGTTTTGGTTACCAGTAATCCTAATAGCACTTTAGGTCATACAGTGTACACGAAGCCTACTCATACACACAGGTATTTAAGTGACTATTCACACCTCCATCCAGTACAACTAAGTACTGTTGGAAAGTCACTGGTTCAAAGAGCACGAGGTATTTGTGATGAACAAACAACACCTGGATACCGAAATTTGGTAAAAAATAGAAGGACCGTACATTAAAAGGGTCACTGGTAACATTGGGATCACCCTGAAGCGTGCTCCTGTTAAAACTTTCATCAAGCCGCCAAAAAATATAAGTCAATTGTTACCTCCAGTAAAGTCTGAAATCTCCCTACAGGATGCAGGAGTATACAAACACGATTGCGACTGCGGGCTTTTACACACACAGGTCAGACAAAGATATCAGTAAAAACTTACGTTAAAGAAGACATCGTTGGTGTTAAACATCGTCGCTTTACTAAGTCTGCAGTTTGTCAACACATACAAGATAATACATTTTACAGATCTCAAATCCTCGCAAAGAGTCCCTATTTCGTCCAAGGATGATTCGTGAGGCGATCGGAATTAAAAAGCACCCGAATTTTAATAGAAAGTTGGTTTAGTTTTACCAGTGGTGGGATCCAGTAATAAATATAATTAAATCAAAAGCAAAATATGTCTCATCCCAGTTGTAAGACTCAATAAGATATTTTTCTTTGAATCGGACTAATTAATAGTTAATGAATCTGCACCATACAAATACTCAGCCAGAGGATTAAAATCTTCAGTGTGCCAATCATGTAGCTCTGTTACTGCATATTTGGTGAACAATAATAATAGTAATCGCGTCATAATCACAATTTTCGTAACGTCACGCTTTTTTAAAATGAATCCTCCTTTAGGTGCGTTGAACACTTTTAGGGCGTATATAAATCATCAACAGAGTAGAGGAGAGAGAGCATGTCCACGAACGTTGGCAGTAGTCTTAAGGCTCCCATCGCTTGTTTGTCCGCCCATATTATAACAAAATCGCCACGCGTGACACGTGAGAATTTCTTTTCCGAACATTTACTATTTTAAAATTTTACTTCTGCCGATGGAAGTAAAATCCTGAAACTGTAATTATGTAAGTCGTGGTGATGGCCTTTTTATTATTGTAAGCTTTTTAGACGAGATTTTTTTATGCCGCATTCTCCGCAATGTGAAGCTTTAAAGACGTCCTCCAAAGCATTAGTGAACAGTTTAGCTAGTAGAGCTCCGCAACTTCAAGCCGACCCAATTCAGCCGGAATGCAGTGTGGTAGTACCTCTTACTGTTACCAAAAAATAGCTGAACATTAAGGAGACTAGAGAACAATATTCGTATTGATGTCTTAAGTTTACGCCAATGTTAGTCATTAAAATAAAACTACTTTTACGGATCAGTGAAAGACTATCCTTGTCCAGCTGTAGGGATGGTCGCGCTCGTCCCATTTCGGCGCTGATGAAGCGCAGTTTCATCCCAGGCAGGAGGCTGGGCTCCCGGATCTCTGCTGCTACGGCCATTGGAAGGGCAGGGCAGGCCCAGAACGGTCTGTGGATATCACATATTGTTAACTTGGTGTTCTTTATCGGTATAAATGATGCAATAAAAATAACCTTCTTTATATCATAAATGTACGAGCAGTCGGAGCCGTTTGGTGACCACTAATGCCCATTGACAGTATCAAGTTCGTACATATGCGTCGCCCGCTTTTCTCTTCATCCCTCAATGGAGCACCGGTACCTATCAATCTGTTGTTTATATTGCACTCAATCTAGGGGCGGGTCAAAAAACGGCTGAGTGAAATTCGATCAGAAAGTGTTCAGCGTTATACGTTATTGTAAAAGGCTTGCCTAATTTATAATCTTCCTCTATTGAGGTTGAGGATTGAAGAGCAATCAGCCTGCTGCTTAGAGGATTCATAATGAGACATAAAGGAGCAACTGCCAGATAACTCTCATTTTTCACTAACCCTAATTAAAAACTGTATTGGTACTATTATTTGTTTCTGATACTATTATATTAAGTTTGTTCATGATTTTGAAGGTGGAGGGACAATGATTGAACAAATGTAAATAAAAGTCTAACCAAAGCTCTATAGTCCTATACCCCCATGTGAACTCTTTTTACAGAATTTATAGAATTAGATCCTATTATAGAATTCAACATTAAATTATAACAGACGCACTACATTCCGTGAAACAATGTCATTTTAACGAAAAAATTAGTGTAATTTGAATAGATTTTGGCATGATGAAATATGTAAAGAATAACATAAGACGCTAATACACCACCTGCGATTTCCCCCTCGTGGCTCTGGTCCTATTAGTCGTGTGGCGTATATAGGTTTCGTCGATAAATGGAATATTCAACACATAAATAATTTTACATTGCGGAACACTAAGTAGTTCCTGAGATTAGTGCGTCCAAACAAACAAACAAACTCTTCAGCTTAATGTAATTAGTATAGACTTATTGGATGTAATAAATTTTCTCGTTCCAAAATATTGAAGCGAACTTCAATGAAAATAATTAAATTTACATCAAAATGAAATATTACCAGATCTGAGTATCAACTCGTGACATAGATGAAACGTTTGAAGTTTAAGAGAAGAGGGTAAAATATGTAATTATCACGCAAGTCATCAATGGCTAAAGAGAAGAGGTAGCGGCATGCTGCATTGCATTGCATTGGGCCGGCACGACCGGAGACTCGTACACATGATACCGCCTTAAAGAGACCACTTCGCTGTCGCGTTGCGTGAGATTTGTGTGTAGTAGGTGGCACATTGCAGGGACGAGCTAAGGAGGGCTACGCACTTGCAAAACAATTATTTTGACTCCGACTGCTTGTTTGTCCCTCTATATAATAAAAAGGCAGGCCTCACCAGTATCACAAGTTAATATGTTTTCTTACAGTATCAAGGGAACACGAGTCTTTCGATAACTACCAACGCCCATAGACATCTGCACCATTGTTGTAATGCAGATTCCTCTCACATCTAATGGGTCAGTTAGTATTAAACCAACAGTCGGTTTAATACTGAAAGTATATACCGTGTTACCTTCTAAGCAGAATACTGCCTGCCACAAGTTAAACGTAGGCCCAAATATGAAGCAATTAGGTAAATTAATATACTTCAAAAGGAAGTTAATGTGACGGACTTATAGGTGTGAAGAATACATATGAAAATGTTGAATAGTTTAAGTTTAATTAAAATAGCAAGTAAAGTAAGTTTTAATATACTTATCATCAACAAATATACATATCAATCAATATGTGGATGTGGATATGCGGATAGAAAGTCGAATAGCCACCGTCCTACACATTTATTGCACTAATTAACTGACTTGGTTTTGTCGTACTGCAGTGTACATTAGGCAGCGTCGAACAATAGAGAAAGCTTGTAAAGGCCCCAGAAGCTCCCAGGTCCCTTTGTTGTTTCACGATATCATTAGTCTCTAATCAAAGTTTAGCACTCAGTGAGTCTTAAAGCAAGATGAGAAGAAACGGAATATTTTTAAAAATAAATTCTTAAAGAAATTAAATTTATAAAAAGGAAAGGATTTTGTCCTTATACCCTAGGGGTATAATCAAATTTATAAATTTTTGTTAGAGGTAGAGCATGCTGTATTGCAGCTGAATTGGGCCAGCTCGACCGGGGAGGTACATCTCTCTCACTTGACACCATCGTAAAATGACATATTGGCTGTCGAGTATCTTGCATTGGACTACCGACAACTCACAAAGTAGCCCGTTTGTCCCCCTACCCCTTTAATATACACATATAATATACATACATGAAAATAAACACTGTTTCTGATGTGCAGTAAGTAGTGCCATGCATCATTGCAGCCGATTTGAACCGGCACGACCGGGAAGGTACCTCTCGCGCACTCGATACCACCCTAAAATAAGACCTTCGGTGTTGCGTTTCGTGAGGTTTATGAGTAGCCTGTGGCCCATTGGGAAGGAGAAAGGGAGGCCAACAGATCGGCATAGTAATTATGTGGATAATCATGGGCGTCAAAGGTCTCGAAAGGCTCCGATTACTCTTATAACATAAAAATAAAATATACGTAACATTTATGCAATCTTGTACACTATTTCCGCCTGATTTCCACTATCGGTGTAAATGTTTCTGTTGGATTTAGCCAATAAATATAATAGCCAGAATAGGATTCCGCAGATCTTAATTAGAACTGTGGCTCACCTCAGACTGGTGAACCAGTAGAGTGATTAAAAACGTATTCGCATGCAAACGACAACGTCGAGGCGTTTGTGCGGCGCTCGAAACTACAAACTTCAATCGAAGCTCACCCACGTGTAGATTTTGCGTTACTATTTCATAGATTCAGTAGGTGGACCTCTCAATTGTAACGGTTTTAGAATAGCTGCGTCGCCCTATGCTTATAGATAGACAAGACCTACATATAACACAGACCAAACAGTTATATATACTTTTGTTTTGGATGCCTGTATTATTCTGTTCCTATTGTTATAATTAACTGTATATTCCAAGGCTGTGTTATTTCAATGGAAAGCATTACGCTCCTTCTAGCTCAGAGACTAAACCTTACCTACTGTAAACAATTTCTCGAGAGACATTTATACAATCAAATAATGTTTTCTCTAATAACGTCGTCTGCCTTGTGGTACAGTGGTAAGTGTTTAACCTGTGGCTCGGTTCAAGTCCCGTGTCGGAGCAAAAATTTCTCATAACTGTTTCTAACTCATGAAGATGGCGGTGTTGTGTCCCGTGCCTGGGTAGACCTTCGGTCTTTCGTCAAATTTCCTGGCGCTTTGGACTGTCGCTCCACGAGGACATGATCTCGCTACTGTGGACCTGTGTACTGTGACCAGGTGGGTATTATAAATGTTGACATTTGTAAATTGGCAGTTCAAAATATCACATTTATCATAACAAGTAAATTCTAGTGGCAGCTGCGTGCTTTATCCAGTAGTTGAGTGAAATTTACACTTACTGGAACATTTCTAAAATTACCTACGAGATGTCACACAAGGGCAAATTTACTAAATTTGAATAATTGTCTATTGTAACAAATATTTTTTTTTGTCGGCTTGGCTGCCAACTCCGTCTGTGATGTGAATACTAAAGTATGCTTTGTGGACACTCCGAGGTATTAAGATGCTAATTTTATTAAAACTAAGTGTAACTTTACAGGAGAAACGTTTTAGCGTTAACAGGGAAGAATATTTGAGATTAGGTAACCTTGTAGGCATATTCATTTGACACGGGTTATATAGTGTGAGTGGGGCAAACGACTATTGTTATCCAGAGGCCCTTCTTCCACCTTCAGCGAGCCACAGGAAAAACGGTAACACGGCGTTATTATGCTGGCGCGAATATCTCCAGGTCATTGGTCCTCGTCCTCCTAATGTGGCACAACCTGTTAACACTGTCGCTCTTACATCAAGTATATACATACTCATACGTGAACTTGATTTTCGCCTGTTTCAAACTAAACGTGGGTGAAGGCTTCATCGCGTTCGACCCCTTACTGTCTCACACAATTTTGCTCCTTAAATATTTTTCATGTCTAAAGTTCTACATCCTCATATAGTTCTGCGTCATGTTCCCGAATGGACCAGCCCATTAGGAAAAGGGGAGACTCGCCTAATTGATTTTGGAGTTAACTAAAAAATGTATGCATATTATGAAACAAAGTCTCCGAAAATGTGTTCTATTTACGATTTAATGTATAATTAGTTAATTAGGGGGAGGCCGCGTCAGCAGCCTTCTCTCTAACCCGCTTGTTGGTTACCGTCTGGGACATGACAGTCTGACAGAAGGAAGCCATCGCCTGGTAGGACTCGTCGCTGCCGAGCATCGCGACGAAGGTGCTCGACTTTGACAACTGATGTCAGATTGTGACGTGGCGCTGCCCATCTCGGGCACACGTCGAGGGTATGCTGGGCCGAGTCCACCGCAGCGTCATAATCGAGTCATCGGGTCCCTTCGGGCCGTCTTACGCAGATACTCACCGAAGCAACCATGCCCGGTGAGCACCTACGTCAGACGGAAGGTGAGGCGTTTGCGCCTACGGCGCATCCACCGCTCGAGGACAAGGCAGCAGTTATCTCTCTAACAGAGGACACCCATCCCGGAGAGGAGACGGCCTCGCAGTACCCAGTCATAGCTGACGTCCACAGGATCGGCCCAAGTACAGAACCCTATGGGACGCCGCGCCAAATTCCAAGGACTCCGAACGGTTCTCGAGAGACACTCTGAGACCGGAGAGATACATCTCCAATAGTTTCACGAGTTAGGGAGGCACCTTGAAGAAGTTCTCCCGTATCACGCTGTGCGGGAGACAATAGAAAGCGTTCGCGATGTCCAACGACACCGCGCCCACCACCTTCTCCTTGCGTTCCGCCTCACCTGTTGCCGCCCGCAGATGCTTGAGGGCATCGATTGTCAACTGGCGTGCCCGGAACCCGAACTATGACTCCGAGAGTCCGGGTCCCGCGCCCTCCTCCAGATGCTGAACGAGACGGGAGGCCACAATCCGTTCTAAAGCCTTCCTGGTCTCGTTCAACAGCACCACCGGTCGAACCGACGAAGCCGAGTCCATTTGTCGCCCTGCCTTTGAAAGCAGGCAGAGCCAACCCTCCTTCCATACCCCCGGGACATGACCAGACCGCAGACTGCGGTCAAAATTTCCCGGAGGCTATCCTTTACTTTAGTATTCACATCACAGACGAAGTTGGCAGCCAAGCCGACAAAAAAAAAAATTTGTTACAATAGACAATTATTCAAATTTAGTAAATTTGCCCTTGTGTGACATCTCGTAGGTAATTTTAGAAATGTTCCAGTAAGTGTAAATTTCACTCAACTACTGGGTAGAGCACGCAGCTGCCACTAGAATTTACTTGTTATGATAAATGTGATATTTTGAACTGCCAATTTACAAATGTCAACATTTATAATACCCACCTGGTCACAGTACACAGGTCCACAGTAGCGAGATCATGTCCTCGTGGAGCGACAGTCCAAAGCGCCAGGAAATTTGACGAAAGACCGAAGGTCTACCCAGGCACGGGACACAACACCGCCATCTTCATGAGTTAGAAACAGTTATGAGAAATTTTTGCTCCGACACGGGACTTGAACCGAGCCACAGGTTAAACACTTACCACTGTACCACAAGGCAGACGACGTTATTAGAGAAAACATTATTTGATTGTATAAATGTCTCTCGAGAAATTGTTTACAGTAGGTAAGGTTTAGTCTCTGAGCTAGAAGGAGCATAATGCTTTCCATTGTGAGCAGTCGGAATCTTCTAATGGTTACCGATGTCCATTAACATCTGGATGGAGGTTACGCAGATGCAGCCTACCAGTGTCCGGTCGTGCTCAATTCATACGCAATGCAACAATGGTGCTGCACCTTACTAAAAGCGAAGTGCACTTCACATAACCCTCGGTTGCGTCAGTACGTGCAGTAACGTCGTCACCTCTTACAGGAGTTTAGTCGGTGAAAGTAATTAGAACTACAATGGAGTACGGGAGATCAGTTGTAGCGCAGAACATTGTACGGAGTTCATATAACGTCTAACGTTATTGACTCAGTAGCTGTGACGCACAAATTATCGCGCGTAAAATACGTAGCAAAGAAAATGTTTCTTCGGATTAATAATATTTATTTTTAGGCACGACCATGTAGTCTCCAGACGGCTCAAGGGGAAGACAAGCGTTGACGGTTATGCCAGCAAATGCCTAGTTTGAGATTTTTTATGTGTAAACTGTAATTTTGCTAATTGTGAGTTTATTGAAATAAATATATTTTTTGTAATTTTATGTTAATCCATGATGTAATATATTATGTGACACCATGAAGATTAACCCATTCAATTAGTTGAGTGAGTTGCGATTGAGAGGCAGAGTGAATGAGCGAGTAAGTTGAGAAGTATCAATTTTTTTTATCAGCAGCGCTTCCAACTCATAACAGTAGTCAACTAAAATGGTATTCTACATAATGACACAGTTAATATATGAAATGTAAGAATAGTTTTAAGATGAACAAATCGTCTTGTATTACTTCTACGTTTAAATATAATTACAACAACAACACAACACATCTTCACGCCAGTGCCCTGATGGGGTATAAAATGAAGTAGCTATTTGATATATATGCATATGACGTCATCGCCGAGAAATATGACGGTGCAAAATCGCTAACACGATATCTGCGACTAACATACAGATCTGTTTCGTTTGTTTTGCGAAGAATAACAAGGAGACATACAAACTTTCGCTATATCGGTGTTCACGTACCAGTTTAAACTGGTTCTGCGTCAGATGTTTACAGAACAGTTTCGGTATTTTAGAACGTAGTTTCCGCTTTTTCGTATCGTTTAAATGTAATCCGCCCTTTCCTAATTTGTAGAGTTTCACTAACGCGAGATCACTAGCAGGCTTTTAACTAAGGTTATTTAATTCATAAGGCGATATTATATAAGGAAAGTGCTTACTAGAACTTGTGTGTTATACTTTGTTCTTGGTTTTAATAATAATTATACATATTGCTGAAATTTACTGACAAACATTAAAATATGCTGTAACGTAAAGTATTCTATTAGACGAACATTTATAAAATTACTGTAACTTTAAAATCTTCCAATTCCCGACAGACTGCGGCGTGTCATAACTTATGAAGTGATTATTAAAACGCCACCATTCGGCATGTGGGTTCACCTCGAGCTAATCCCACCGTCAAGATAACCATAGTTGGGTTTCCCTGGTTGGTTGGTTGTCGTGGTGGTGGATCTCAGTAGCCCAAGGTGAACTCCGTCACCTTATGCAAATTGGGTTACTCTTAGTACCCATCTCAAACTAAAAAGAGGAGGCAGTTTCGCGATTGACTTTCTCGTGCGCAAAAGTGCAAGAAAGCGAGAATGGAGTCCTCACCCCATTGTAATCTATGTCTGGAAATCCGTGGATTTTTTCTGTGGTATATAGACACTACCTTTATGGAGGTCGATTCTCTTGGAGGAATAGCAGTCGAGGTACCCTGGTGATTAACAGTCCTAGGGCACCACACCAAAGATCTCGCTGATGGCGCTAGTGATACAGTGGCTCGCCCCAACACCACCGGACGTCACCCAGGGCCGGTAACGATGCATTAATGCGTTTCCCCGCTTCACCATAAATGTAGCGATGAAAAATTATTTCATCATCATCATCATTATCAGCCCTTATCGGTCCACTGTTGGACACAGGCCTCTTTCGACGAACGCCAAGATGGCCGATCTACTGCTACTCGCATCCATCCCGGACCGGCTACTGCACCAAGATCGTCTTTCCACCTGGTGAACGGTCGACCATCACTTCGTTTTCCTAAACGCGGCCTCTACTCCAGAACCTTACTGGCCCATCTGCCATCTCTTCTACTGAGTGTGTGACCAGGCCATTCCAATTTCAGTTAGCTTAGTCGTTGCCTGATATTTGGATACCTTTTCAAACACAACAAATATTATCACTCTTTTATCACTTATCCAAATACCGAAATTTGATCTTAGTTCAAAAAACGTTGAGCTTCGACTACAGTCACAGCCCCCTCGATTCAATTGGCTTCACCCAAGATGTCTGGGTTTACCTCCGGGCTACCTTTTTTTTTTGGTGACGAAGGGGAATGCATTTACGCATGATACCTGGGGGCCCGGGTAGACCCCCAGACCTATGTTGGACTCGGCCAATGGGTAGCAATACCAGCTAAGCCCCTACGGGAGCCATCAGCCGCTATAAGTGGAGGGTTCCGGATCTGCAGGCAACAGGACCCCTCCAGTGACAGGCTGGCCTCGGCGAAAAGGCCAGACTTCACCTCCTCGGAGACTGTCCGGCTACTCTAAGACAGTCCCCACGACGCCGTGTCATTGGAAGTGGACCGGGTTCCCATCCCGGCCCGACAAGGAACACAGGGGCACTACTGAAGGCGCTGCAGATAGCGCCTCTTTCGTACCCCCATTCGTCGTCGGCGGGGGGAGGCCGCGTTGGCAGCCTCCTCTCTCACCCGCTCGTCGGCTTCCTTCTGGGACATGACTGTTTCGCAGAAGGAAGCCATCGCCTTGTAACCTCCGGGCTACCTAGGCTTGAACTATGGAACCATCTTTGTTGACGCGGGTGACCTATCTCAGTCTATGCCTGTAAAATAAATATATTTAACTGTTAATAACATTATTTTCTTTTGTAACTTGAATGTTTCGCAGCTCTCCGTGAAGAAACTAATTTAAAAGGTTCATCTATTGTTGCACATCTGACAAGATATTTACATAGTCTGTATTGTGATGAGAGCTGATGTGTTAGACACATACAATATCCATGACGGCCCCGAAGGCCATGAGCTGAGGACACCTCGGGTGTGTAACTCTGTGATGTGCTGTAGCTTGCCATCGTACATGTCATACTCCTCACCTAGAGTCCATCACTTAGGATGGTCACACAGCCTTCCTACATTATGTCGCCCTAACGGAACACATCAAAACACAAGTATTTTTTTATAGAATAGGGCCATCAGAGCCATATGGCAACTATTAACAACTATTCACGCCAGTTTAAAAAATAATATATAATTATCAAAATTTGATTTTGTTAACTACGAGTAGTTTTCTCACTTACAAGAAATGACATTTTAATTTGAGCTTAAGAATTTTAGAACATAATTCATAATATACTTCTACCATGTAGCTGTGCTCTGTAACCCCGTTTTACGAGGTGCAATCGAAAGAAAAAGTCGAAGGCTCCTCGCAAACTCTTGCAAGTCTAACTAGACACGATCTGGGAGGTATCTCCTGTGCGCATCGCAGGTGGTACATTGGTAAAAGCAAAGGAGGTAATCCAATCTGCGTAATTATTATATGGATATTTATGCACGTCGGTAGTTATCAAGTGACTCCGAGTACTCATTTGCCCCCCTGTAATATAAACATATGATCGAGGAGATTCGACATTACATATTATTATGTATGTAATTAATAATAAAAGAACTTGTGATGGTTTAAAGAAATTGGTATAGGTTTTTATTATAATATATTTAATAACAGTCAACAATGAATGAACTCACTCTCAACTTTTTATATCTTTATATTCTTTTATTATGGCTAAATTTGTAGATGAGATTAAATGTAGAGATATTAAATAATATATAATATATGTGGACTTCTTACACGGCGTTACACAAGCCCCCTGCGAAGTTTCCTTTTGATATCATAAGAGAGCAAACGAGCGATCAGAGCCTTTTCATGACTACCAATGCTCATGGACATTCGCATGATTGTTACGTCGATGTGTTGCCCTCCTATCACGCCGCCAATGAGCCAGTGGCGTTGTCACTTTACGCCTGTACCATGTGAGCGAGAGGTGCTTCCCCGGAGGATGTAGTGTCGTGCACCATGCATGGCACTACCTCCAGCTGTGCAGCATGGCACTACCTCTTATAAAATTAGATTAACAATCGAACTAATTTGTATGAAAATATTTATTTATTTGTTGACGTTGCTCTTACTATACTGTAAAATATTCCTCTCGGAGCAGTGATACGAGTATATGAATATTAATCTAGCAATAACGTCGACAGATCTCGGACATTTTATTGAACACGCGAATATCAGCCCTAACAGAAAGAGCAAAGAGTGTATATTCATCTACCTACTATTTAATTATTACTACTGAGCGAGGCAGTTATATCTCGGTCAATTTGTTTGAGTTGCTCAAGTGGAGGCGGCACAAATAACTCAGTGAATATAGCTACAGAGTTGATCAAGCAATACACCAGTTTTGTGAGTGTCATTGTTCCTGTGCAGCCGGTCCGGGTCGACACGAGGTACAGGTAACACCAACATAACAGATCTGGTATCCATTACTGGAGTACTGGCGTCGCGTTTCGTGCGGTTTGTGAGTAGTCGGTGGCGGAGGTTAGTGCATCTGCATAGCAGCTATGTGGATGTCGTCAGCAGAAGGCTGCCGACTGCTCCATTTCCCCTATGATATAAACGACGACAAACTATTTACATTGAAAGCTTAACAGTCATAGTGCTTAAAATAGCAAGAAGTCAAAATTAAGTGAAAAATATATTAGAATTATCTAAGCACGCTGCTATTACCAGATTATTTTTCACATTCTCTGACATTTGCATAAAAGCTATAACTCTAAATAAGACTTCTAATTATAATCTATTTATTTTTTAACACAAGAAGACAAACAAACAATCGGAACCAAGTGCTTAATGGTTACGCATTTACGCTGTCCTCCTGCATCCCTTACAGCGGCGGTGTCATCAGAGGATACGGACAAGGCCGGGGAGGTACCCCGGCCGTGTCCGCCCGATTTAGCTACAATTCAGCATGGCACTACTTCCATAAATAAACAAATAAAGCTTTTTATGTGAGACTAAACAATGAAATCAAATATAGTAAAAACTAAGAGTTTATATGGAATCAGTACGCATTATATTTATGCTACGAGACGTGGTTAAATTATATTTACTTACCGGTAAATACCAGTTGGTAGTGTGTAGTAGTCAATTGGCATTATAAACCTTGTTTATAAAATAGATTTATAAATAAATGATAAACTATTCTGACGAAATATACAGCAGTCTATCTGTATCTTATTGAAGGAGTGATGTAGTACATTGCACCTTTTTTTTACGCGGGGAAACGCATTTACGCGCCTTCCCTGGCCCGGGGTGGGGTCCAGTGGTGTGTGGGGCTCGCGGCACATTATGTAGTGCCGAATACCCACAAAAACCACCGCGAGTGCCACCCTTTGATGAGGTGCCCCGGAACAAAAATCATCAGGTCACCTCGACGGCAAGCCAGCCTCCGAAGTGACCGACGCCACCTCCACAGATGGGGTTGTCCCGCACCACAGGACAACCCCACCGACTTCGGGACAGTGCAATAGGGTGAGGTTCCCATCCTCGCCCCTTGCCCCGTGCGCAAAAGCGCCGCCACTTTTTGCTCTTTTGTCCCCTCTTCTTATAAGAGGGGTGGGTACAAAGAGCTGCATCTCCTCCTGCTCTTTAGTCCCCTCTTCTTATAGGAGGGGTACTAAGAGCCGCCACCTCCTCGGTTCAATTGGCTTCGCCCAAGGTGTCTCGGATAACCCCAGGCTGCTGAGCCCCACTGCCACGGCGATGCTTGAACCATGGTGGGGAGTACATTGCACCTGAATCAGACCAGAACTAACACCCGAGTTCACATACAATTTTCAAGGACGCACAGCGCCGTTAACGTATCGTCATGTGCATAGGTGTACAAGGCGCCGTGCGTCGGTGGATACTGTTACTACCCACGGTATTCTTTGTGAATACAGGTACCAGAGCGAAGCGACTGCTATGCTGGCATGCTTCGTACGGTTTGCCGTTTACTAGTGATAATTATCAATGTTGACTAAAGAATTTCATCGCAAACTGTGTAGCTATTTGTGAATAAGAGTAAGGTGACAAACGCACATACATAGGGAAAAGTAAATAAACACTGGCAGCGGCTCGCACACATGTGCCACTACCAGAAACAGAGGTTCCTGAGATGAGCGCGTTCAAATAAACAAGGAAACGGTAACACAATAATTTTTACAATACGTATCTTTTGTGTTTGTCTGTTTTTAAATTTGGAACAGATTCTACGCGTCGGAAACCATGGAGAACAGCTAGTATCATCATTAGCAGCGTCCAAGAAGGACCCACACAAGCACATAGGCTGCCCCCGGAGAACACCATATGTCACGGTCACAAGATGCTTGCATTAAGCGGCACCCCGGGAAATTGATCTAGGAGGCCGCACATCACTGCACCCACCGCTCGAGATTCCAGAAACTTTCTTCTACACTGAATGATTTTGCGGGTAATGTGGCGCACCCACTACCACCTCAGCCTGCTAACTTTCCAAACTATGTCGGTTATTCCCATGTAGAGCGAAAATAAAATATGCCAACGATTATGAGAGTAAACAAATCCTTAAGCAATATGCGTGGTTGCAGGTAACCTTCGAACGAGTTAACAAATTCAGATACTGTATGTAATTAATGAGTAATCGAGTAAAGTTTTGGTCAAACTTTCTATTCATCAAATATTTTTTGTTTGTGAAACGCCTTGGTTGACAAAATTATAAACCTTCAAATTGTTTATTTGAAACAAATCGGATCGTGGCGAAATGTTTACTAGCGCTGCGCTAATTTATTATCCAACTGCGTCAAAATGGGGTAAATTTTTGAGTATTACATATACTAGCACTAAGTATGTACGAATGTCGACTTCTAAGCTCCCCACTACAACCTGAACAGCTTGAGGGGTTTTAACGTATATGGTTCTCTTCTCGTATCCTTAGAGATACCGGGTACATTAAAATATATTTTAAGAATCTAACATTAAATTTCTATCATAATTTCTTAGGCTTACACAAATATGGCGAAAGATGAAATTTTAAAAGGATTTTTATCTTGTTAGCCCCAAAAAATATAATTCCAAATGCATGTACGTAAGTATTTTTTTAAATATCTTATCTCTATCTAATCCGGTATGTCTTATTGAACAAAAGAAAATAGAAAAATATATAACCTAGAACTATATTTTTTACCCTTAAAGTACTTGAATAACTAACCCATAAACATCTGTAAGAACAAAGTTTAGACAAAACTTGTGAATTCCAAAAAATGTACAAAACGGTGAGGTATCCCCCCGTTGTACCGATTTCTTATACCTGAAAAACCTGTCCGCCTGCAGGCATTGTCCCAAAATATCGGCTTGACTGTGGCCACGGAGCACCGCTTCGTAGACTACATACCTGGCACATCCTTGACATGGAGAGAATTGTGGACCAGACTTACGACAAAACTAGAGGTGAGTACGACCTCTGAAACCAATGTTACGTGTGCACTTAACGTCGATGACGTCATGTCGGCACTCTGCTACGGTGTACCCTTTCAGGGTTCTGGTTCCCTGGTCTTCTCTCAATGAATCCATTTTTTGTTAAAGCTTATTTGGGTTGCGTTGAACCCTCAATAAATAAAAAAGTCATTTTAGAAATGGACTCGTTCAAGGAAAAAGAGAGTCGAAAAAGAGTGTTATTAGAAAAGCACAGTTTGTGGGTCAAATCTTTGGACGGCGACTATTGATCTCAACATTTTCAAAAAGGAAAAGTGGAAAGCTCAAACACCTGCCATTGCCCGGATTACCCGAGCAAGTTTTCCGCCCAGCCATGTGAGAAATAAAGTAATCTTAGACATGGAAAGGAAATAAAAATAAACATTTAGTTTTGTCTGTGTGCTAGTGTACGTGTTCTTGGGCGAGCACATAGCGCTGATGGACTTCGTGAGTGTGCTGCTGCGGCGCGGGCTGCTGGCCAGCGGGGAGTACGCCGTGCATGCGGTGGACGACGATATATATGACCCCACGGACGCGGCCATCACTCACGTAGGTAACACCAGTATTCCTGGCTAAATTCCTTACAAACAGTTCTTGCTGCCCCCCCCCCTCCTACATGCTGTTCATAAGATCACGCCAGTTACAGAGACTCTAAACTCGTCTATTTACATTTGATAAATATATATAATGCATACATAATGCAATACTTACATCGTTAAATCATACGTATAACACATAAACTCTAAATAAATCAAGGCGATACCAAAACGGTCTATATTCATTTGGTTATATATTTGAGACTGAACCTGTTGTTGTACGTGAAGTAACATTACATAGAAGTTTATCTAACTGAGACCGTTCCAAGTATTTTCACATTTTATTGTTATTGTTTCTGTTACCTGTGCATAACATTACTTATGTGTATTATAAAGTATTCTACTGAGAAATTGAAATAATTTATCTATTCTTACTTATTATAAAACAGAGTCCCCAACAGACGTGTTTGTGTTTTCTCAAAATCTTCGCGACGGATTTACACGTAGTTTTCATCCAAGGATATAAATATTTCGCAGAAAGGTTTTAGTGTATGAGTTTGATGGTAACACGGGCGTCACAGGTGAAGCCGGAGCGGATTACTAGTAATTATTTTGTAATTATCAGCCCCTATCGATCCATTCTGTACTCAATCACATGAAATAAGTAAGCTTTTAGTCGTATTTAACTTGTGCTAAAAATAATAGGTGCGTCACAAGTAAAACCTCAGCTTTTGCGGATGTCTATGGATGACGGTAGTCACCTACCACCTACTCTTTTGGTCATTCTATAATAGAAAACAGAAAGAAATATTTTGTATCCCTAAATTGTTATAAATAAAAACATACAGTGTGAATACATTATTAATATGAGATTGTGATGCGCTGCATCGCAATCGTATTGGTCTGACGCGACCAGAGATGTACGCTGTCATGATACCGTCCGATTGCTGGTTTATTCCTTTTTACTAAAACATTAATTATATAGAAAAATAAAACGTTTGATACGTTTTGCCGCAGATCATCTGATCCAGAACAGCGGTAGCGACGTCCTGGCGTTCGGCGCGGTGCTCAAACTGACTCCATCGTCAGTCTACGAATCCTCATTATCCGTAAGTATCTGCTCATATCATGTTCTCCGGGTGTTTATGCAACATGCGTCAGCAACGTGTTACCTAGAACAAAATTTCTATGCTACGCGACGTACATCAACTCGCAGCAACTACGCGACTACAAAATTTGTTACTAAGCACAATTTGACTTCATTGAGTTTAAAGTTATCATTTATATCGACAGTTCCTAAGACTGTCTGTTTCGAAGTGAAAGTTTTTTATAGACAGTAGGTATGACAATCTTTGTGTCACTAATAAGCGTTATGGCCGCGTGGTGGAGGGTAACCATAGATATCAGAAAGAAATAAAAAAAATATGATATTCATTTGCAATGTTGATTGAACGATGTCTCTCTTTGACCTAGACCTTTATAATTCCGTCCTTTACAAGAACAGATTTCTAAGTTTTATCTAGTGTTTTTATATCAATTATCTTACAATTTACATAAATAAAAATATTTTGTTTGAGACATAATAGAATTATATAATAATTACCCCGAAACATTATTTTTCTGAACACGGCTCATGAATTTTAAACAATATAATATAAAAGTTATTTTTACTACTTACTACAACAAGTAATATAGCTCTCTGCTCCTGCAAGCGCGTGCAGTACACGTGCAGTGTGTGCGCAGTATAAATATATGACGTAACATTGCCTTTGCGCTAAATATTAGGCACAAGAATAATGTTTCTGTGTCAGTTCTTTGGAATAAGCGCTCCATGGCGTGTGATTGACAAGCACATAAATAAAATTGAATGTAAGACGTTTTGGCAGAAATGCCTACCGATATCTGGCGCGTTTCTACATCCAAGTTATGGTGTTTTATGGCATATCGTATCTTCATAATATGCGTTATGCAGATGCGTTGCCCTTTTTCTTGTTTCCATCTCGAAGGGCCACCAGAAACTCTAGGTTCACACGAAGCCTAAGACAACGACAGCATAGCCGTCACTTTCCTTAAACTGTGTGAAGAGCTAACAAATTTGCTTCATAAGAATGACAAAATTTTGACACTTGTATATGTGTATTCCGTAGTGATGCGTCGGACAAATACACATACACAAACTCCAAAATAAAAAAGTGTTGTGGGACCGTAGATTTCAAACTAAATATCAGCTACATTTGAATAAAATAAAAGTAAATATTTATTGACATATCCCACATCACGTGACCCAATTTCATCGGAAAGTGTTACCTTCGTGGAAAAAAATACAAACAAGTTTGACCTCATTTTTCAGTAGGACAAAATTTAATACAAAAATAGAACTCAATTACGAGATATTTTTCACATATGGGGTTCACATAATATTACGTGGGTTAAGAATTTGCTTTTTGTCCTTTTTTACGGGTGTGGCCCACCACCACACATCCCCATCGCTGCTACTCCTGTGTCTCCAGGATCGACAGCGGCCACCACTTGAGACCCTTTGATCTGATCGCTGGAGGGAATGCTAAAAAATCCTTGGGACCCGGACCCATAGCGAATTTAATCAGAAGAAAATAGGGGGCGTAGGAAGTGTTTCCAGTCTCCCTCCCCAAACAAGCGGAGACAGTACGGGTTTGAAAAGACTTAAACAGTTAATTAAAAGAGACGGCAGCGAGGTGAAGCCCGGATGGTCTGCACCACGGATATATAAATGCCTAACACATATTGAGTACGTGTTATATTGAATTATCAACTGGGTCTTAATGCGTTGCATTATATGCTGCCAATAATACTTACGACAAAATTGTTTGAAAGCACGAAAATTTTCCACATTGCCCAGGAGGTCACTATAATAACATTTCAAATATTATGAAGCATTACATTTCGCTCCTTCTTGTTTGTTCATATTTCTCAGCCTCGACCGAGCATTCACAAAGAGGTAATGCTACTAGTTGGAAACTAAATATCTAAATAAATTTACTTCTAAAATTAACTAACCAGTTTCGATAGTCGCTCCCGTACGCAGGGAAAAAAATTATATAAATGGCGTCCTTTACTTGTGTTAGTCCATCGTGCCTGCCATTCACTGAGTAAGCCTTGAGTGGTAACATCTATTGGGTTAAAGCGTTTCGTAATTTAGGTTAAAGAGTTTCGTAATTTGGGTTAAAGAGTTTCGTAATTTTCGGTCTGTCATATGGTCTTAAAAAATCTGGGTTAGAGAGGTTTCTAGAGTGGCGGCACGGCGTTGGATTTCAAAGTCAACTGCTAATACTACAGCAAGAACTGGTAGGAACTCGGAACTAACGGTGCGGTAAGCTTTACATGAGAATAATAATATTGGCCTATGTTGTGTGTCGACGCGCCGCGCCTATTGTAAAGGGCTAAACGTAACTTCTACGTTGGTACAAGCGTAGAAGTTACGTTTAGCCGTTTCTCCGGTCTGTACGATATGTTTTGGAAAGGTAAATTTTCTATCTAATACTCAACCTAAATGTGTAATGGTTCACGTTGTTTTTACACGCTGTTATATTTATTACATGTACTTGATTGTAGTGAGCCTTTCAAAATAATTTGGAACGTTTTGGGCGATGCGAATTATAAACGATTCTTTATGCTTTATGTCTATCAATGCTTGACATTTTATGTGTTTTTGTAATTTAAAGGTAACAGCACAATTTTAGTAATCTAATTCTAAATTAAAAATGAGATACCCGACTGCTATATTTTGTTGTACCCACCGCGACTTGCGCTGTCAAGACGAATCGAATGATACTTCATACGTCAAAACTCATATAGCAGCAGGAGGGAACATAGAAGTCTATACAGATACAGACACACACGTGCTCGAAAAACATTAATCTTCTTCTGACGCAATCGAGAATACATAGCTAACAGTAGCATTAACTGTTCTCCGTTACTGTAACTGTTCTTCGTGATTGTAACAATGCTACGAAGGCGTAACTTGTCATTATCACATGAGCGTAGCGTTTGAGATACCTACGCTTGACATGACACGTTTTTGAAAAAAAGGAAAAATAAGAGTAGTACGTACTCGTAAGCCACTAATGACATCCATAAACATTCATAGTATCGGAAGTTATATTGACGCGTTGCACTTCATTCGCATTCATATTGAGTAGCTTATACTCTCATATACCGATATCACGAATCTCTTCCTAATCACCATCTCATGCGATTGTGATACTGTCGCGTTTCGTTAGGTACAAATGTGTTCCATGAAATCAACAAACAAAATATTGTGCTAACATACTAATTGTCAGCACAATATTTTGTAGAGGGACGAGAGGAGACGTATGGGCAGATTTTGACGATGCTTCGAATCTATTTGTCTTTTTCAGTGAATGCACTGAAAACATCAAAGTAATGAAACTGATGTTATGTTTCAAAAAAATCATCATTGGCGATAACCACGTCGTGAGTTACACCATTTCAAACCCAAAAAGAAAATCTGATCTGTCTACGCGTCCTCGGGTAATCAGTGAATATACATAAAGGGAAAACCTACAAACTGAGAGCCTCCTGTTTATTATGAACCCGGTTAAAGGTAAAAAACATCTCAGATTGTAGTCTCTGGTGACGTATTTATCAAATGTCTTCCCAGAGAGTTAATTTATTTATCTTGTAAACAGATTTTTAAATTTTTATATTGCCATTTTTAAGAATGTGAAATATGTGTTACTAACTGGGTGTTCTTATATGAAAGGAACGTGTAGGAGATTATTTTGCACGAGTCGCGGCTGGTCGTTTTGTTACACAACAGGGATTCGTTTCTTTCTGTATCTACTTTTGTATTCAATGCACATTCTGAATCATCATGTATATTAAACAGAAGAGCCCAAATACTGTATATGATTGATTGAACGGATTTTCACGTGATTTCCACCCATGGATAGAGTGATCCCTGAGAAACGTTTTGGTGTATAATTCGGCCCCTGTTATTCACGCGCGAAGCCGTGGCGGAAAGCTTATTGAAAACGCTTGTGATACGGAAGGTGTCAAATGCCGTAATGCCACAATATTATTTCTTCATAGAATTTACGTTACTGCAGAGTATCCATGGATATTGGTATCGATTTGGTTATAACGGATCACACCATGTGTGATTTATTGATATTGGTATCCGTTTTCCACTTTCTGGTTAACATTTAGAGTTAGGTACCCTTATGAAGAATGACAAATACTTCAATTAAATTAATTATGGATGTACCACACAACACTATTTAGTGGAAATGATTATGGTATTATATTATCTGCTGGTACTACAAAACTCTTTGCAAAAATCATGACACAATTTCCAAAAAAAAAAAAAAAGTGAAACGCTACGCATTTTTTATCCATTCATTGTGTAGATGACTTAGGTATCGTTAATTATAAAGAACTTTGCCCATTTGCCCTCTTTATAGAATGGGGGCATCCCATTCTATAAAGAGGCTATTTCTTCTCCTGAGCACTGAACTAAGGTTTTCGTCTGAGGTTTGTTAAAATTTTGTTCCACTGTTAAGGTAGTTGTTTCGCGATAAACACGGTGCAATGACAATTCCGCAACTTCATTGGAGTCCCAGTTCTCCTGAACAATGAGGCCAAGGTATACACCACTCCACTCACAGAATGGAGAGTCGCTTCTGTTGTGTATAATGTTTATCACATTTCACATTCACAACTCGAGATCTTTGCATCTCTTATATGCGAAGGAATAGTCGTTTGTCTTGATAAGTACCGGCGCTCCGCACGATCGAGTAGGACCATCTGCATAATGACTTATTATTCAGATCCTTGCCACCTTTCATCCAACGGGTCGGTATAGTTTACTTACAAAACACAAACAAAACCAGACAACCTAGCTGTCACTATTTTTAGACAAGTAGATGACTTTGTACATTGGTAGCCGTGTACGTCCATTATCAGAATCCTACAATTTCTTTTCTTTTTTATTATTGGTGTATTTGTACACCCCACGGTTTTGACTACTGTAACTCCG
>JAFELO010000072.1:0-34494 GCA_017140195.1 Eumaeus atala
GGGCTCAATCGGACCCTCATCTCTCCGATCTTTAGAAAGGCCCCCTTGCGGCCGTACCCGTGGAATTGAAGGGCTTCGATCTTTTTCGGTCCGACCGGAATCCCTAACCTCTTTAAGCGGCTGATCACGAAGTCAACGCCCACCTCGACCAGCCGCGCCACCTCCTTGTAGTCCTTTGTTTTTTTGGGGTTTAGTGCAGCCACATAGAATTGTTCTAACTCCCTCAAGTACGAGTAATAGTGGTATAAGATATCGACAATTCTTCTTAACATTAATGACAATAACACATCTTTACGTCAGATGTCTTGTCTCCTCCACATTCATACGAACAAAATATTAGTCCTTGCATTCTGAAATTGGCGTTTTGTATGGGAGGAACAAAAGTCGAATATTTTTTAAAATAATATATTTAATTTATCAAAATATGAACCATTGTTTTCTGTTCGGTTTTGCCATCTCTTAGGTAGTTCATTGATTCCTTTACTAAGAAATCCAGTTGGACGGGTAACAATAAAATCTTTGAAGGCGATTTGGACTGGAATTAGGGATTTTTTCCCTTCCAAGAAGTTATCCAAATTTTGAAAAAAAAAAAATGGTATTCTGTTGGAGCAAGGTCTGGGAAGTACGGATGAAGTCTTGGTCTTTCCAATTGAAGCTCTTTTAATTTGGTAGCCGTTTGTTGCGTAGTGTGTAGTGTAGCGTTGTCGTGTGACAGCAGTAGCGTGGAGCGATTGACCAGCCTTGGTTGTTTAGCCACTAGATTTTTCAGTATGGTTTTCAATTGCTGACAATAGACATCAGCCGTAATAGTCTGGACAGATTTGAGAAAACTGTAATTAACAATACCGGCACTAGTCCACCAAAACGCTTACAAGCAACTTTTTGTGGTTAATTTTTGCTTCGAGCAGGATTTGGCTGGCTGGTTAGGATCCAACCATTGCTCTGAACGCTTCCGATTATCGTAAGGAATCCATCTTTCATCACAGGTAATGAATGATTCGGTTTAAAATACCCATTATTGTGCCGGTTTAATAATGTAACGCAGCAGTCGACGCGCGTTTCCCAGTTTGCTTCAAGCGAATTAAAATACATTTATCACTAACATCGGAGCCTGCAGCTAATTCGGACGTGGTTTGCGATGGATTTGCTTCCACAATAGCCTTCAACTCTTCAGCTATCAACTTGGGTCTCAGGCCGTCGTTCTATGGGGCTTGTTCTGCAGGTCGAAATTTCCATAACGAAAACTTTGGAACCAAAAACGAACTGTGTTTTATTTTGCAACACGATCACCATACACATCATTCACCGTTCAAGTCGTTTCCGCAGCACTACTGCCACGGCAGAACTCGTAAATAATACGATATTTTAAGTTTTCTATTTTGTAAAGTGATTGACGAAAACAGAAAATATCAGAAGAATTAAACAAATGAATAACGGTTGTCGAAGCACAAATACATTAGTAAATAGCTATACAAATTTGAATTTGGAGTTCCATTACAAAGAGGAGAAATTCGTGATTAAAGTGGCCAGTACGTAAACCACCAATTTCATATGTAAGGATCTAATATTAATATTTATCTGATAACAACAACACATATTCAAGCCAGTTCCCTACTGAGGTAGCAGAGGGAATATATAAATGAAATTTTAATGCTATTTTTCGAGACATGCTACATACCATGACTACGACCAAGATGACCGAAGTAACTCGGGTAAAATCGCGAGGCGATGTTATCACTAATATATATATATATATATATATATATGATCTGCCTCTTAATGATTATGATATAGATGCTTGTTGAATGCGAAGCACACTCGGATGCGTCCCAATTGTATCTCACTACGTCGAGTTCAGGCGGCCTGTATCCACTTAAATCCATCTACTAACAACAACAACTGAATGGGTATTAAGTGGCTGTCAACCTTCATCTATATTCGAACGTTTGCCTAATGGTGAAATTGAAATTCGTATTGTCATCAACCTAGTTGTGTTAATCGTCACCATCGTAATCAAGCATGAAAGTATGAGAATAAGAAATCATCATAACATTCCAGACGTATATACTTCCTGCGTACGTGTGAGTTATCCGTCTACTCATAAAATGTGATGCATGGTCTTCTAACATTAATCTGACTGTAAGAGGCAATGCCTAGTTGTATTTCAGCCAAATTGACAGACGGACAGACCGGGGATGCGCTTCTCGCTCACATTATACCACTGTATAGTAACAACTATGCTGTCGCGTTTCGTGCGGTTCGTGAGTAGCGATTGGACCATCCTCACTTACATAGTTATTTTGCAGGAAGTGCATTTCTGCAAAATCTCTATGTGAGTGCATGGTCCCAGACACGTTATGTCGGACGAATATGACCACATCACGACAACTGTCAAACACTACGCCCCCGGGGACGTCTGCCATACATACACTACAACTGTACACGTCAAGTCAGACAACAGCACACACGTTCGACTACGAACAATCCGAACGACACCCTTAGAGTAGGGACTAATCCGAATACGATCCGCGATTTGCCTAGCACAAATAATACCACCGGTTAGGTATTCGGAGACTATCGTGCTCGAGTCTTTTCATCCGTCAGATGGTGAAGGGGTGATGGCCCCCACGGTCATGATCCTCTCCATGAGCCAAAAGTTCACGCCAGCGCCTAGGCCATTTTAGCTACCACGCGCGAGTTACCCCCGTCTTCAGAGTCGGGACCATCATGACCGGAGGGACCTCTCGGTCCCTCTGGTCTTTTTAATAATAGTTAAGTTATCTGTTACAAACACTCTCATACCGGGATGCATCTCTCCCATCTGCAGGAGAGGAGGGGGGCGGTCCCTCTTTCCCTAGGCATGGGTACCTAGGTATATATGGGACATAGGGAAAGGTATTCCCCATACCTACGTATGGGGTAGAAAACGAGACTAGTCTCGTGGCCAGACGAGCACTCATAATAATCCGATGAAACTGTATTGGGCTTCAAGAGAAGACGCTTCCACAGCAAAAGTTCAGGTCCGAAAAAAAAGGATAGGGCCATCAAAAGTCACCTATCGCTCGTTTGTTCTCTTGTAATATAAAAAAAATATTAAAAATACGTGTGGAATTAATAAACCACTCGGTTCTTTCGTAGGCTAAGGTACTCCCAAACAGGTGATTATAACTTCATCGATGTATACCACGTCAAACCGACTAGATTTGTTAAGTTTTTACGTGGTATACGAATTAAAAAAACAGATCGATACATATGTCGATCTGTTTTTTTAATTTCACTACCTTGATATGATATGTTCCTTATAAACAAATATAATATTAACGCCTATATGGATATAAGCAATAAAAAGGATATTGAGGCGTAACATAGTTTGGAGAAATACTGTATTACTCTTCCCCACCATGGTACAAGCCACACCTTGGGCGAAGCCAACTGACCCGAGGAGGCGAGTGTTCTTTGTACTCCTCTTATAAGAAGAGCGGACCAAAGAGCCTGAGGAGGACGCTATTTATACCCTACTTGTAACAAGAGGGGAGAAGAGAGCAAGAGTAGGCAGCGTTTTTGCGCACGGGGCAGGGGGCGAGAATGGGAACCTCACCTCGTGGCACTGTCGCAATGTTGGTGTGGTTGTCGTGTGGTGCAGGACAACCCCACCTGTATAGGTGGCGTCGGTCCCATAGGGGGCTGACATGACGTCAAGGTGCCCTGATGATTTGTTGTACCGGGGCACCCCACCAATGGCGGCACTGATGTCACTCGCTATAGCTTTTGTGGGTATTCGACACTATAATGTGCAGCGAGCCCCACACATCACTGGACCCCGGGCCTGTGAAAGCACGTAAATTTCCCGCATCAACAAAAAAAAAGACAACTGTTACTTACTGATGTTTCTTTTCGCGATAACATGTGGCCGTGACCTGAATCTTTTGATATATTCTAATTAGGAAACGACAGTGGATGTTGTGTACGTTCTATTTATATACTACGCTCCGTTTCCGTAATTTTGATTTGCGTGATATGTGGATGACATTTAGGTGTGTATCGAATTATAAATGCCGAATATACCACTAGTAGGAACTACGCAGCTAAAGTTATTGATAATCGAATGATACAGCTTTTACATTTCGACGACCTGCTGGTTCAGTTGGTAACGTGTCGGTTAGTCCACATGTTACACCAGAGATCGCGGGATCGAATCCCTTCTTTGTCATGGATGTTTATATATGTATTTCTATAATTTAAAAAAATCTTAAATATATTTCCGTTGTCTAGTACCTGTAACACAAGTCCTTGCGGTACTTAGCACAGGGCGATGCTAACGTGGTGTGGTGAGTCCACAGATATCATTATATTATTAATATTATCTTTTTTGAACAACAATACATCTGCACGTCAGACCTATTACGGGGTACACGCGGAACCAAGTGCAATGATCCTTATTTTCCACGTTAATGTAGTTTATTCTTCGCAATTATGTCTCTTTTTCGTACTTTTCGTAATTGTGGCTTTTGCAATTGAAAAATACAGCGCATACACTTTTTTAATGACAAGACATTTTCACGCCACATTCATTAGGTACTGGACAGACAGAAATAGACAGAGAAAACCGTTTACAGCGATCTTTGCATACTTCCACTATCTCACTGTTATCTCTACATTAACGTAATTTGTTATAAAATTCTGTAATAATGATAAAATTCTGTAGCCACGTGACTTTGGAAATTTCTGTCGCAGATTGCTGTAGGCCATTGTATTACCTAAAATTTTTGATTTCTAAATGTAGTGATGGCTGCATGTGTCAGTAGATGATATAGCCATCATTGTGTGAAAAATTAGTGCAGTAGGCACGGAATATATAGAAAAAAATATTTGCTACAGAAAATACTAAAGAACAGAAAGTACAGCAGCCCAAATGGGTAGACATCATGCCAGTATCTGAGCCACAGGTATATTATGAGTTTTATATTAGTATTCTCTGTAAATAAATGTCACTAAATGAGTACATGTGTTCCATCGTACCACAGAAGCTGTCCAATGAATTTTAATGAAGTGTAAATCGATTCCTTGTGATATTTGATATCCGGATTGTGATGCGAGCTGTCCCTCTTAACTTTTGATTTATTTCAGTAGTAGTAGCAATCTATCGTTTAGTGAGTTTATCGCCCTCTCCTCACAATGGGCAGTAGCAGAAAAGCAGTGGGTTCAGCATATTATGCTGGATCGTATGCACGGACTTACTTACCCATTTGCGTTGCTGCAGCACACACATGTGCACATAATAAGTTTTACTGTTGCATATGTGTAGACTAATGTTCTTTCCTATGTATTTAGTTGTAATTTTTAATTTGCTGTTGTTTTGTAACAATTGTGCTGCTTGTCATCGCAAATAAAGTTTTTATCTATCTATCAAACTATCGATGAGTTACTGTTCACTGTGGAAGTGTATATAGTACAATACGAGCGATATTTCATGAAATATGGCAAGAACTCGATGAACTAAAAAAAATCGGCCTCGTATACAGTACACATCACAGTGACAACAAATTCAATTTATGATATAATGTATATTATATAGCGTCTGTCGGGACAGATAGTAATCAATAATTTCTGCAACTATGTAAGGATTTATTTTGATATTTCTTCACGTTTTGGTTACATTATCGAAGTTTTGGTAGCCTGCGTGGACATAGGCTGCATACACATATAATTTAAAATGATAATAGTGAAATATTTTTTGAATCAGTTCCGTAGTTTCGTAGTCTATTCATCAATCCAAGAAAGAAACTAACAAAAAATCAAATGTTTCCTTTTTATAATATTAGTATAGATTCCTCACAATGTTCCAAGTCTTTTCGTGGCGGCGGGGTTCAGTAGCCTGAGGAGCCTCACCACATTGTACTGTAACAAAGTTGTTGGCGTTTGTCCTGTGGTGCGAGGCAACCCCTGCGAGTTATTGTCGGTCCCGCAGGGGACTGACTAGGCGTCGTAACTCGACGGTCTCGCAAATGGCGGCACTGATAGCACTCTTGGTAATTTTGGGTTCCACGACACATTATAGTGCCAAATACAGTGGGTATTTGGCACTATAATGTGTCGTGGAACCCACAAACCACTGAAACCCACCCACGGCTTGTTGATGCGTTTCCCCGCGTCAATAAAAATAAAATAACACTAACATTATCCACATGACAGGACAACACGAAGATTGTTTTGTGTTGGGCCAACGAAAATATTTTTTTTCACTAATCCTCCTCGGGTATATTAAACTTGACCATCGTGTCCGATTAAGCTTCAACATTTCATTGATAATATAATAATAGACAAGACCTAGAAATTAAAGTTCATTGCAATTCCAGTCGACCCGTGCCGACTCCATATCGCGCCATTAAGTAAATTTAGTAAAATGTGGCCTAAAACATGGCCGGGGGGGGGNNNGATTTGAAATTATTAAATAAACTTACAAACATACTTAAAACTACTTGGACCTTTTTTAGCTTAATTATTTTAAATATTACAATACGTCCAATTTTTCTATAAATATTCTGTTGAGAAAGTCCAGCCTTATGTATTCTCTGAATTTCATCATAATTATCTATAAATAACTTGAATTTAATTTGAAGAATGTAATATAAATATATACATTAGACCTTCATTTATAATATGTAAGCTAGAGGTACCTCCCTGGTCGCAATTTCGCTGCGATGCAGTATGGCTCTACCTCTTACTACACAACATTGACGAAATCAAAATTACACATCCAAATTGTAATACAATTTTTAGGGAGGTGTATTAGATCGAACCTAGACGCGCAATGAGAATGTTTTCCAGGCTCAACTGTTAGCATAGCAACAGGTTCAGGTAAATAAAGGTTTATTAGTATAGAATTATTGAAACTTATAATACTTGGAGGCCAACGGGGAGCCTGTTGATGACAACCAACACCCGATATATGTGCTCACAACTGTCATAACAAGTCGCCACATTGCATAAACCCACCTTTTCCCCTTCAATGGAGCACTCTATAATTTCGCGGTATCATGTAAGCGAGAGGTACCTCTCCGGTCGTGCCCAATTCAGCTGCCATGCAGCATGGCTCATTTTCCAAATATTGTAGAAACACAAACATTTATATAACGAAAGGCGGTCTTGGTTTAATTAACTCAACATGTTTGTGTAACTTTGTTCATAAATACTTGGGATGCCTAAAGATGAATGTTTCAGACTACGATTTGTGTATATCGTTAGTCAAGATATATTATTCAATGTACCCAAATTCATCAACATCGTCGGCATTTCGACTTGATAACGTTTTGTAAATCGATAACGCTATTGTGCGAGAAAGCTCGACATCGTATAAGTAACTTTCTGAGTCGTAATGTTCCGAATGATTGGAATCCGAGAGAGAGCAACAAGTCAACAAACAAACAAGAACAAGTTGTCTCCGTTTGTCCCAAGGTTTAATTACTTTAGTTATTCTATGAATGAACTCCAAATATTAAATACTGAACCAACTCCTTAATAATATTATAAATGTGAATTAATAATATTTTTTCATTCTACGAATTATAAGCATGTACTTAATAGCTAAACAGTGTTATGTAAAGCAAAACATTTGTGGAAGACTGGAACTCAAACTAGATTAAAATTGCATTTTTTTTGCACCCCTCTTATTACAAGAGGGGACAATAGAGCACGAGCAGGTGGCACTTTTGCGCGCGAGGTAGAGCGCGAGGATGGAAACCTCACCCCATTGTACTGCCACAAACTTGGCAAACCTTCTGTGGAGGTTGCGTCGATCCCATACTGCACTGTCTAGACGTCGAGGTGTCCTAAAGTGCTGCAGTTTCAGGGCACCTCACCAATGGTGGCACTGATGGCACTGGGACGCATATCCTACACACCACCGGAATCCACCCTGGTAATGATGCTTAAAGGCGTTTCCCCGCATCACCAAATGAAACAGGGTTGCAAAAGTAAAAAAAAACGTCATGCTACACGGTCATCTGCCCACCTAGTCAATGACCTTTGTTTATTAGCAGCTGTAGTAATCCTACATATAAAATTCTGGTGTCACAATGCCAGTTACCTTATTCATGCGAAACGGCTTTAACGATTTTAATAAAATGTTATATGCACATTGCCAGTAGGTCTGACAATCGGCTACTATCAATTTTTCATACCGCTACGTGATGATAGTTGTTTATCCAACTGCTGGTAGTCCCTTAGGGGATAGAGCAAAGGGGCAGCGCATGTGCATATGCGTCGTAGTCAACAAATGGTTGTTTATCCCGATGAATAAAAATCAACAAAGCCGGCCCGGCCCGTACAACTTCAAATTGTTAGCTTATGTTGGATGTAGAGACGGTTAGTTTCCTCATGAAAGTAGGCCGAAGTTTGGGTATCCTCATCATAAGTCTATTAGTATAATAATGTTATGTTCCGTCTGCAAATGTGCCTTTCTAATAATGATCATACATTTATCATTATTATGGTACCATAGTAGAGTTTTGTGTATTCGATTAATAACTATAATTTTGACATTGCCACTGATTATAATTGGTCAAAGTTTGATCTCACTCTTGATACATACTACTATAAACTAAAAAGGTAAAGGTAATGTTTATATTTATTTTACATTTTCATATATTTTTACGCCTCAAGCGGAATTACAGGGTTTTCTTACTTTCAGTGAGATCCATTGCCGTAGACGGCAATCAATTGGAGATGTAAAATTTTTGAGGGGCGGTCCCGAGTCGGAATGTCCTACCCAGTGGACGGTGTACTTGGTTAAGGCCGTGAAGACCCTTAAATGGAAGTTGGTTGTGACCATGACCCACATCGCTCTCTGGAAAAGACATTTATCCAGCAATAGATGTCACTTATTATACGACGGTCTGAGATGCAGATAATAAATTAAAACATTTAGTTAATTAATCATTTTATTGTATTTAAATAAGAGTATATACAACGCTCCATTTGACATGATCCGCCACTTAATGGACCCAAATGACCTGATGAATTGACGTCAAACGACCGGTTATTTCCCGATTCAATCTGTGAACAAAATAAAAATACATTACTAATGATGTATTTGGTATATTTCAAGGTGTGGTATTTATTACTGGGATTATGGGTCTGCTGTTTTTTTTTTTCTAATTCGTCAATTAAAAAGCTGACATAGTTAAGTTACGGTTACGTTTCACACGTTGGACTTAGATGGAACATTTATTCAATATGATACATACAAATTATTTGTCTATTACATTGAACGTACACGAGCCACATGATATAAAGTAATCACCAGCGCCCACAGAGATCCGCGACACCAGATATCTCACAAATGCGTTGTCGGCATTTTAGAGATAACCTAACTCTTTTCTTGTTGACTTGCTTTTGTAAGTAGTTATTAAATTCATTTCGCTTATCAATCTATCAACATAAATCACGATCAAAGTCGGTAGGGTCTAAATTACCAAAAAATATCAAGAACACTTTTATACTTATTGATGATTATATATACTTGAACTAAATAACAACTCTATTATCTATAAGACGAGTATTCGCCACTAGATTCATGAAATAGATATTATAAATGATATTGAAAGCATTGTAGCTATGTGAATATAATAACTCAACATACCAGTATTAAAAAAAAGTGTTAATTAATTTTTATGTGAAATTTATTTGAATAATTTTAAAGACTAGATGATTTAGATAATTGCGAACATGATAAAAGATAAAATATATAAAATCCTTCGAATAGTGTTCTTAATGATGTACGTCTTGAAAAAAAAAGTATATATTAAATGTATGCAAATAATAGAAGATACCAACCTTTTACAGAACGGGACACTGCAATAATTTTCACAGGCACAACACAGTACAATTGTATTCAACGTTTACGGTTGACTTTTGGGACGTAATCAATTGATGATGCGGAAGACACGCTCGAAGCGTTGCTAACACTTTTAGATAGATTTGATTTCTTCCTGAAACTCAATCTGGTTCCACCACGAATAAAACGATCTAGCGTCTGCATTAAAGCAGAATGCTTCCTCTCGAACGGATTTGTATACATTTTGTTATTTGTTATCGCGTACGTTCAGTCCGAGTGTTGGAGATGGTTTGGTCGCGGCTCGCTCCGAATTGTAGTTATATGGGCTGCGTCTGCGCACGTCATTCATTGGACGCATGTGGTCCGTGCGTCACATTTTTTGCGGTCCCTAATGAAGATTCTGTTTATTTTCTAATACCGGGTCAACGGTGACGCGTAGATTCGAAAAGATATTAGTGATTTACGGACCCTAAAACCAACAGATATATTCATTAACATGAGATCAGATTTCTCCTTTTTATGTATGTATGTATATATGAATTGTTTGAATGCATGAATGAATGAATTAATGAAATATTCTCTATTGTTCACACAACTAATATACAAAGGAACTGTCTCAAATCAGACGAGTATGTCAACTTCTAATGTTCGTTTTTCAAAGAAGATCTGTAAATCTTTAAATGTCCACTTTTAAAATCGACTATCCAGTCGAATTTATTTGATAACGTTAATAAATTATCATAGGATTTATTGAAAATTAAGTCGTTGATTCCATTATAATAGAGGAACAGTTTTAACTTTGTTTGAACGGGGTATTCTCCAAAAATACTATTTTACAATTGAAAGTTATTTCACAAACAGAAAGCTCTATACATGAGTGACATGGGCAATGTTTTATACAGGTGGAATACATTTTACTCTTTGGGAAGGCAATGTGCATGGGTTGGTTAGTTGATTACATAAATTGATTTCCCTAAGCTAGAAGGTACCCATAACATAAATTATTATGAACTCAAAAACGAAAAGACAAGATCCTCATTATCAAATGAATCAAGATAGTAACCGTAAACGACTAAGAGCATAGTTGCTTTTGTTATAATTAATTAATAATTAAGGCACCGTTCATCAGTTAGAATAAGTCATGTGTATACTTCTTAGAGAAATGTAAAGATTTTGCTTTGCAAAGTTGGTAGTTAGTTCAGTCAGTAGTAAGTTAGCAGCGCGACTCCACGTCTGAGTCAGGCCATGGGATATAAGACTTTTTGGTTTATAGTAGGTATTAAAGTGATGCTGTACGTTATACCTAAATAAAGCAATTACAGCTTCAAATTCGTAGTTCATTTGATAAATAATTGGATTCAGCCCGCAATGATAAGTTTGTCTTGCTTGTAACTCCCGCTGCGATGGAATCATCTTTGTGTCTGACTCGCACTTGACCGATTTATTAATACTAATACTAACTAATTAATAAAAGTAATAAAACTTGAGCTCCTTTATTGATTTAGGGTAAAAAAATGTTATAACAATTTTAATTTTTATAACACAGGAGGACAGTCGAACATTCGCCGCCATTCGGCGAATACCGACGCTCATTAACAGCGTATGCGCATGGCATATGCAGATGCGTTGTCCTCCTGAACATTGGGGGAATGAGCCACCGGTTAGTATTTTTTCTTTTTACAGTAAAGGGCGGCAAAGGAGCAATCCCAACCTTTATACGAACATCCACATAATTACTATGCCGATGCGTTGCCTTCCTTCACCCCTAATGGGCCAACGGTTACTCACAAACCGCAAGAAACGTGACACTGAAGGTGTCACTTTACGGTGGTATAACGTGAGCGAGAGGTACCTCCCCGGTCGTGCCGGTCCAGTTTCGTCGCATAGGAGGATGCAGTGACATACGCTACGCATGGTACTACCGTCTCCTATGCAACATGGCACTACCTCTTCATATATATATATATATATATATATATATATATATTTAGGTAACCATTATTTCTTTTCAGATGACTTTGCTTTTTTAAATCCGCTCTTGATTAAATTCGTACAGCATAACAAATTATAAAGTGAAGCTTGCATTAATGGTTTTCCATTAAGTCGCATAAGTATGATTGGAAGTGTCGCGAACAGTTAAGCCTCCTCGTATTATATTATCTATTGTTATTTTTTATATGTTATTATTATAGAATTCATAAAAAAACAATGATGAGATAAATGTAAAGAATTGCGCTGGAAGATGACATAATGAATGGCAATTTCCATGGCATTGTGCACGCCATCGCACTTGTTTCTTTTTTATGATTACCGGATTCTTTCTAATGTCTAACATGTAAAGGAATGTTTATATATTTTTTATATCGTCTGTATACATATTAGCGTCGGATTACCACCTTAACAAACTATGCACCAAAGCCTTCCTCGGAAATTTCCTTTTTCATTGGCAATCATAGCATGAAAATCCGTACAGTACATTTTGAGAAAATCGATCACATGCAGAAAAACAGCTTTTGGGGACTTTATAGGATGACTTTTGGGAATGTATAGATATTTCGCCCGTGTCAAGTGTTCTACCACATATACTCTATCTTGTTCAACACTATACGCTACGTCCGTCTTATCATTCTCAGAGTTTATTGATAACATTTCTGATCATAGACCTACTTTAATAAAAACAGATAAGCTGATGCTATGCTATAAATAAAAAAAAAACAGAACAGCATTCGTAACAGTACATAAAATAATACATTTTTCGATATTGTCATTTATCAATTATTTGTTTGTGTTAACTATCAATTATTTATTTAATTTACTGTCAAATTAAAAAAATAAATTTATAATAATTGCACTATACTGAGATACGTACGTATAAATCCGCTGCACTTGTTCTTTTAATTCTTCTTCTAAAAAAACTGCTTGATCAATTTACATTTCTTTTTTGATATTGCGGACTGGGCTGTGGGTTGTGATTGTGAAAATCATCACAGAGAATTTATGCGTAATATAAGCATATTTTATTTTAAAAGAGATTTAATGTAATTTATGGCGACCGGCTGCTGCAGCTTTTTTTTTTTTCTTTTTTCGGAGGGACCTACTACTGATTGGCGGCACTTGGCCAGCCCTAACAGTTCGACTGATTACGGAAGACTTTTTGTCTTCTGGTTATAGGTAGACGATAGGGGGACAGACCCCCCTCCTTTCCCGCAGATGGGAAGAAGCAAAACGGAATTTTAGTGGACACCTTACCCTATCGTGGTTATTTTTGGGACCGAAAAGGGGGAGCGGTCCCCCTCCCCACGCTAGTGGGACGGCGCGCGCACGATGCCGTTTAATGTTACGGGACGTGTTTCGGAAAAGTTGAGCTCGTCTTTCGGTTTGGCTTGTCAGAGGAGGCCGGCCTCCTCCCCCACCCTCTGACGGGTGGGGTCGATTTGCGTTTCAAATCGGCTAAAAGCCGTGATAATGATTTATTTTTATTTCTAGAGCTCTCTAAGATCGCGTTATTTTATTTCTACATTTATCTAAGCTCACGTCTTACGGATTCGAACACGGGCCCGTTTCCGTAAGCGGTGTGTGATTTTGTCATCCGGTCAGTCATATGTCTTATAGCTGTGTAACTATATGTAAGGTTTCAACGCTCGACCGGTACGAGCGGTGTATATCGTATTGGTTCTAGCAGGAAGAGAATGCATTTATGCACTGTCCAACCGACCCAAGGGGGCCTGAAGAGTTTGTCGGGTCAGGTCGTGTAGCTATAACTACTACCTACTACCGACTAAAACCTGCTATGCGTGGGTTTGCCCTATTGGCATTTTGCTGCGGATGCGTGTCTGGGTGTATTTTTGCTTGTGTGCAAGGGCGGACTTAGCAACTGCTATGGCTATCGCGTCGTCGGCGTCGTGCAGTACGTGCTTCGGCCGACGGTAACGAGAATCGGTCATTAACGTCGGGTCGTATTCCGACGTTTGAACGATTAGTTTATTTTTGTGATTAAGAGCACGGTCAAAGAACTTTTGAGACAGCTCTTTGAAGTGTCCTTTTATCGATGTTAATTGAAAGTCGCAATGTAGGTCGATGTTATGAATGTACCACGGGCATCCAGTGGCCATGCGCAAGAATCTATTCTGCATTTTCTGCAAACGTTCTATTTGGGTCGGGGCTATGTGCGCGAAAGCTGCACTGCAGTACGACATGATCGGTCGTATGCATGTAGTGTACAAGGTGAGCTTACGTCTATTAGCCATTTTGCTCTTCTTGTTAATGAGTGGTAAATAATTTGAAAAGGACATGCCGTGCCTTTTTCAGAACGTTGTCAATGTGATTCTTAAAGCTCATCGACCTATCGAGCGTGACGCCTAAGTATTTTACCGTCTCTGCTCTGGGTATCACCTTACCGTAGAGCATGATGGCGGACATGTTTCCTCGTTTGTGGTAGGGCGGGGTACGGGAGAAGAGTATGGACTTACTCTTTTCTGTGTTTACCTCTATTCTCCACTTTAAGAACCATTCACCGAGTTCGGTGACGGCCTTTTGGAGTAGCTTGGCTCCGAATTTCGGTAGGTACCGCGTGTACAGTGCGGTGTCATCCGCGAACATCGCCAGCTGTACGCCGGGGTGTCACTTGTGTACAGATTGAAGAGGGTGGGAGAGAGGACCGATCCTTGAGGAACTCCAGCTCTGAGGGGACGAGGGGAGGACAGGGTGTCTCCACTCTGTAGCGGAACTGCCTGTTTGCTAGGTAGCTGTTTACGATCAGCACCAGCCTGTCGGGCAATCCTAGTTGGTACAGTTTGAAGATGAGGCCTTGATGCCAGATCTTGTCAAACGCCTTTGCTACATCAAAGAAGACAGCGCCCGTGCCGCGTGGCCGGCCCTGTCTTTTGAGTCCTGAGAGTACGTACTCCGTGAGGCGGTGTACTTGTTGGGGACAGCTGTGGCTGTCGCGAAACGCGAACTGCTCGTCCATGAAGAGATTTTTCTCTCGTATCACGGTTTTCAGGCGTGCGAGGATTATCCTTTCATAGATTTTTCCTAACGAGCTTATGAGACTTATGGGTCTGTAGCTAGTGGGCTCCGTCCGGGGTTTTCCCGGTTTGTGTATGTCAATCACTATGGCTTCTTTCCATGAGTCTGGGAAAGTGCATTGCGCCAGAAGGGCGTTAAAGATGCACACTAAGAGGTTTATAATAACGGGCGGCAACTGTTTCAGTGCCTTGTTGGTTATTTTGTCGGGCCCGGGAGCCCTCTTCGAGTGAAGGTTCTTTATTAGATCCTTCACTTCTTCTGTGTCCGTTCGACGTATGATCTCATCATCATCGTCCGGCGGCACAGCCAGGCGGGCCGTTACTATGTTATGTACCTCTTCTATGTGGGAGGGGTCTGTGGGGAGGGAACTAGGAGTGCACTGACTCTCTAGTGTGTCGGCCAGGCACTCCGCCTTTTCGCCATCCTCTAGTGCAGGTAATCGGTTTGGCTGCTGCAGTGATATCAATATCTCGGATAATCATACATGTAGAGAAACATCCAGAATGCGGGTTCGAGTCTCACCTACATTCTGGATGTTTCTCTATGTATTATATGCCTTTCTATATAAAAATCGTAAACATTTCCTAAATTAATACGAAAAACTTAATATATTTACGTTGTCTAGTACTTGTCACACAAGTCGTTACGGTACTTAGCGCAGGGCTAACGTGGTGTGATAAGTCAAAAAATATTATTATTATAATTTAAAACATTTTATTTTTATTTGAATATTGTGTTACATATTTTTGCATTCCTGGCCAAGCTTAACCAATAAAAGCATCTCTTAATAGGCGATAAAGATTCGTACAGCCACACTCAGCAAACCGTGAAGGAACATGAAGAGCTTAAAAACCGAAAATAAATCAGTTCAGTTTTCAT
Source organism: Eumaeus atala (assembly GCA_017140195.1). Lineage (NCBI taxonomy): Eukaryota > Metazoa > Arthropoda > Insecta > Lepidoptera > Lycaenidae > Eumaeus > Eumaeus atala. The sequence continues at coordinate 15,743 of JAFELO010000072.1, forward strand.
CTTTTTTACCTTTCAGGGCTCCTTCTATATCTACATAATCACGCTTTTTCTCTCATACATTAGCCTCAAGGAGATGCTTTAGATTTACGAATATCTAGTAGGAGATTGTGGTAAACTAAGCAGCGGAATAGGGCCGACCCGAACGGGCAAGTATTTCTCGCTCTCAGGATACCTCCGTAAAGTAACGTCCCCGGTTTCACGTTTCATGCGGTTTGTGAGTAGCATGTGGCACATTGGAGTGGTGTTGGAGAGGAGAGCAACACATTGACATAGTAATTATGGATAGTAAGTGCAGTCCATATTACGTAAAAAAGCTCCGATGGCATTCATGCACCCAAATACTATATAAAAAATAATATTTATCACTACTGTGTTACTAATAGACGTGTGAATCCGGGGTTAATTTCGAGTGTTATAAGTTAAATTTAACATCTCCGTCATCGTGTCACATTCATCAATATTCAGCCTCATAAATTGAACAACTGACGTAGGCAACACGACTAATATCATATTTATGATAATGATTCTTGAATTTTGAGTAAAAAAAGAACTACTCTCATATTATTCGCAAACGACATATTAGGTGCCTCACGCAAATTTGCCTACATGCTTTTACGATAAAAACATTCTAGAACTTTTTATTACAAAAAGGGGTAGTTCACGCACTTTTCATGTTAAAACAGACAAACCAAGACTTTTTTGTGGTCTATCTTATTTTATCAGTGGGCAAACGAGAAATCGGAGTCTCATATAAACTACCGACACCCATAGACATCCGCACATTTGTCACACAGATGCACTGCCCTCCTTTTCTACTCCCTCCAATGGGCCACCTACTACCCTAAAAATGCGAGGACATAGCTGACACGATGATGTCATATGAACGAGAGGTACCTGATCACGCAGTTCATTACTATACAGGCTGTTTTGTAAGACAGTTTACAAAATCACAGATTGGTTCAGTACTTGATTCTGATTCGAAATAATATGTAAAAAGAGGTATTTAAAATTTTACCAAATTTGTCCTTGAAATACTAACCATACGGTTATCTGGAGCAGCTGCTACTCACCTGCACAGCTGACGCACTCAGGGTCATCGACATTTGGGCGCGCGTGTTTGTATCGGTTTCATGCGGTAAATCAATTTATTTTAAATAGTGACACTGAATTCGGCGAAGTTTAGTATGTGATTATGGAATATTTCAGTTTTATTGTTTATGTAGGACCATTACCTGTCGTGACCTAAAATATACATTGTGTTACAATTGACGTTGCATAGCAAAATTGTCGACAAAATAGACAAATGATGTACAAAAACTTTAGTATGAAGATTATTATGATTTCTGATGGTAGCCTATATATTTCTGATGATAGCCTATATATTCTATTTTATTAAAGTAATTATTTTTCATGCACATTATACAAAAGCATTAGCTTCTCCGCCAAGGTAACCAACATTGTCACAAGCGAATTTTATATATAAAGTAAATGTATGTAGAGATATTAAAATACACAAAAACTACATTCGGGAAAATTTATTGTTATTATTTGTCTTTATATTATATTTAATATAAATAATTTCATAGTATAATATACATATGAAATTATATAATAAGGTGATGACATAACTGTCAATAGCATACTTCCCCTCTTGACCTCAAACTTAGATAAATGGGGTCTTTCTCTTGTGTTCATATTTCAATTTTACCGGGAACGTTCTTGTTTAGTAAATTTGAAATACTTATAATACAGTAGGAGTTTCAAAAAACATTACTAACTATCTTTAAGTTAGTTATCCTTGTGGGTAATGTTATGACAGTTATGATAATAAAACAATGAAGCAGAAAAAAATCGACTAGGGTAACTCTATTTTGAGACTAAATTATACGGAAAACTAAAATAACCGAGATCTTTTTTATAAGACGAGGTTGGTCCATACGGCTTACACAGCTCTAGTGTCACTTCATGCGATTGTAATGTGTGCGCGATCCTCCGTGCTCACATAGGACGGAATCAGCACCTATATACGACAACGAGGAATATTAACCCGACACACAGATAACACAGGCAGACTAAAATAGTTATAGTGAGGAACATTCAATTGGTCGTTGACTGATTCCCCGATCGATTTGGCTTTACTCATTCAAAGTTACCATAAAGTCATGTTGATGCCATGGAGGATATCTAAAATTGCCCTTATATCTACCTATAATTGCAATCTTTAAAGTAATATTAAAATTATAATGAGACAATAAAAATAATATTACCATTAGATTAATTATAAAGAATTATATAAATATACTAAATCCAGTATTTTTAAATAGCATTTTATGTATGTATTTACATACACACATAGACTACATATATATTCAATTACATACAGAAATATGGAGCAGCCAAGGCGAGTATGGAAGGATCGTGATATGCCTCTTCCTCCTTTCTCCCCGCCTACTTCATTAGGGAACCAGTGTTAAGGTGTTTTGTTGTATAGTTCGAATGACAAATGTTGTTGTGGAAGCTACACGATCTCCGATAAAGGAATATTGGTGCTTGTCGGGCGTGACTAGATTTATGGCCGAAAGGAGGATCAATCGCCCACTCTCCCGCAGGTGGGACGGATGCATCCCAAAATAAAAGTTATAATAGCTAATCCTACTAATAATATTATAAACGAGAGAGTTTGTTGGTATGGATGACTGTTTGTTACCCTTTTACGTTAAAATTACTGGATAGATTTTAATGAAACTTTAAATAATATAGCTTATAAGTTAAAATAACACATAAGCTATACAAACAATAGGGTTTGCACGTGGTTTTATCTGTAGTCCGTCGCGTTTAACAGTTCGTTTAACTATAATTATGGCCGGAGGCACTGCGGGGTATACTCATCCTCCATCTCTGACGACGGGGGTAGCCAGTAGTTACTGACACGGGACTGACACTTTTTTGAAACGATACTAGTTTTTCGCTCATTCGTCGGTCAGCAATGTAGAGCTGTTACAACTTGAACGGGTTTATTGATCACTTCAGGGGTATGATCGAAACTAAATCATGGTATTTATATTGACATAAAATTTCGTCGTTTCGAAAATAGATAGGTATTTCCTATGACGTCAAACGAATATTTTTTTATCTTAACTTTAATGATACAATATTAGCATTGCTATTATTTAATGTGTTAAACAAAAACATTTTCTTCATTATGTTTATGGTTATAATGTGCCGTACATTACTATATTATGTTACGAGGTGTACAAATATTGTAGCATTACATACTATATGTATATTATATACTACATAGTTACTACCTATCGTGATGGGGGTACAGTATGACTGTACCCCCATCACGATAGGTAGTAACTGAACTGAACGAGAAATCAGTGGGCTCAGTATATTTTGCTCGAACGTATGTACTGAGTTGCTCAATAAATTTTATTATTGCACGTGTGTGTAGACTAAGGTTCTCTTTCTTAATGTACTTATTTTTAATTTTTCATTTATTGCTTTGTAATAAATGTGCTACTTGTGATTGCAAATAAAGTTTCTATCTATCCATCTATCTATCCACATTGTAGCAGTTATGTTTTTCTTATTAAACATTTTATAAAAAGTATATCTATCATCTTTGATTGTATGGCTAAACTTGTGCTCTGTGTCGAAGAAATGACACTTTCTAGATTTTCCGTCTAGGAGGACGGAACGATTTTTTAAAATATGATAATCAAGTAGTGTTATTTTTCCGCTCGGGTATCTATGTCTTGCTGAGAGAAAGCCACGAATGCGAAATACTAGCATTGTTAATTTGTTTTATTAATTATATAAAAGGGTGAGTGCATGATTTATTGCCGACGTCATATTTCATATCTTATGTTTCGAAAAGTCTTTGTTAACGTTAAAGTGTCTTAATTATCTTAAGTATGCATTTTGATAGTAGTATTTACATGATATGTACGGCTATTAATTTGATAGACCGTATCATTAGTGTGTTAGTTTGAATAGTACATGCTACGTGTGAAAATTGGGTGTTAAATTCTATTTTATTGTAACAGAATATATATATTACTTGTTTTTAATTGGCTCATGTAGCCAAGAGAATGGGACGGGATCTTATTGAATATATTGAATTTGTGGATCGAACGAAAAACAACCCGTAAACAAACAGTGGATGAATGTGTACTTGAATATATAAGGATTCTACACATCCAGGTTGCAGCAGGGCGTCTCGGACAACTACCCAGATAAGACTTCATACCCTCGCTTTTTACTAACCCTTATTAAAAACTGTATTGATTCTATTGTTTGTTTTTTGTATTACTTCAAGTCTGTGTTTGATTGTGAATGTGGAGTGACGATAATTAAATAAATGTATTTAAAATACCTTTACCCCCCATTCCTTGGTGATTCCATTTATAGAGCTTAACATAAATTGCCACAACGTTACTAACTAAAATGTAGTATGGTTTCACTTTTCTACTAATATTTCAAAAGTCTGTTTGGGTGTTCGTTTTTCTTCCACACAAAAATAATTAAATGGAGAATGTCACCAGACAGAACGTTCATCTATGATTATTGGTCGCGACCTTCAGCATTTGGAAATCGATGGAGGGACGGAGAGAGAGAGAGAGAGAAAGAAATAGAGAGAGAGAGAGAGAGAGAGAGAGAGAATAAAATAAATTTGGGACACGGTAGGTAATAATAGTTCTATGTTATCAATAAAACGTAAATATTGAATTATGTGAATAGTAAAGTTCACCGGATTTAGTATCATTATTTTCAGAAAAAGTGTACACCGCATGAGACCGATGGAAAATTGTAGTCTTAAAGGTTAAATATTCCGGGCGCGTCTTTACCTCCAAAAATATTATTTTTTCAGTGTGAATACAAGATAGATTAAATAAGTATTAGATCGCTATTAAAAGGCATCAATGATTTCTTTGTTATTGTGAATTAATTATCAGAGTTAGAGAAACGAACTGGAATATGTATCTTAACGTGAGAGTAACATACACATATAATATACCACTCATACCACAACAAGTTCTCAGGTATTCTAAGATCAGTGTTACCTACTACACATCTAGAGCTACTCGTAATTTATAATTTGGTTCCAATTGTTAAACTTTTGGGCTGAGTCGGTTTCATTCTTCTCACTCTAGCCTCTTTTTATGGGATTGAATTGAATTATGCGTGGAAGCGTAGAGAAATTCAATACAGCTTCATCGGATTATTAACAGTGCAGTTTGAGGTCGAAAAGGGAAATTCTCCCACAGATTGGAGAGATGCGTCCCGATATGATTGAGTTTATTATATCTAATTCAACCACTATTATCATAGGTGTCTAATCAATAATATTTCACCGAGGAGGATCAACAAAGTAATTAACGCAGTATACAATGCAGCGCATTCATTGTTGAAGCTTACTTTATTACTTCTCATGATTTTCTATTCAGAAAACGGTTCTATAGACTATATTTATACTGTAAATGGTACATAATTTTATAGGACTTAAGGCCATAGGGTTGCTCCTGCAACATTTGAAGACTTTAAGCGGCCGCGGAAGTTTCTGTAGTACCCATGTTTATATACTGTAAACGGGACTATAAGAAAATGTCATTGTAGTTCTAAATAATTATAAATATGAATAAATACGCCATTAGATAGATTAATGCACGTGTCACCACTATTAGCAAGATATAGCGCTATGCTGCATTGCATATGGGGGCACGACAGGGAAGGTTCCGCTCGCTCACACGACTCGGTCGCAAAATGACAGGTATTCGACAGATTGTGAGTTTCAGTGAGTTCATTGGAGAGGAGTAGGGACATAAGGAAATACATCAGCTGGATGAGAACCATTGTTGCCAGTAGTCATCAATAGACCCTGGCTATTGCGCCCTCAAAACATATAAAAGTCTATTACTGGCTCATGTAAGCCTGTTTCCTTTAAACAGGACGCAGTATAGAAACCTTAGGTATATGCGTCATTCACCGGTATCTCCACAATATCGCCATAAACACTATGGTGTCATGTAGTTGTTTACATCTGAATCATTCTTTTGAACGGTATTATAAGATAAACGAGGTACCTAATATGTCAAGTAACCAATTACCATCTATGTAGTTAAATAATCGCTGGTTTTAACCGGATCTGATTTTTTTTATAGTATAAGGTGACAAACGAGAAATTGGTGCCTTTTGATGACTACCGATGTCCACGGGCATTCGCAGATACGTTGCCCCCCATCATCCCCACCGATGGGCCATCGGCTATTCACAAACCGCACGAAACGCGACAATGACGTTGTCACTTACGCGACTATCAGGTGAGCGAGAGGTACTTCCCCGGTCGTGCCTGCCCAATTCCGTTGCATAGGAGAATGTAGTGTCAAGCCCCATGCATGGCACTACATCCTCCTATGCAACATGGCACAATCTTTTCCTGAAATCTGCGCAGGATGCTTTGTTTATTCGGGTTTAACTGTTCTCGTATTGCTCATAAGTCTGTAATGAGGAAAACCAGTTTAAAGAAAACATAAACACATTTTCTTTCTTGGTACGGGTAATATAAACATAATAAATAATTAGCAATAAACATCGGCCAGTAGTGGAACTCACTGACGAACAACCGAAGTCGTCATAACATCTGATCGTAAATGTTAGCGATTATAGCATAAAATAAAAGAGTGGTTATAGCTTTTAGATTGCGTTAGTCTGTCCTGATCAACTTTGCGCTGTTTGCGATAAGGTGTCTCTTTGATAGGCGTTTATTAAAAGTTTAACAAAAAAATATAAAAAAATGTATGACAAAAACTTAAAACGCACATTGTAAGTCCGAATTGGTCACCAAATTAAAATTTTGGTCAGCCTCTTTGGTGTGTATTCAGTATGTTTGCGGGTTAGGCCAGACACATCTGCACAACGTTAATGTGGTTGTCTGTGTGCGTCGGTAGTCAAGAGAAGGCTCTGGCTGCTCGTTTGTCGTCTACTATGGAACTACCACTCACTGATTAGACAGTAATGCCCACAAACTATGACACCTACAAACTTGAAATTTAGAACGTTTTTAGGGGTGGATACTCGGATGAAACTGTGTGACATTGCTAGTATATCGATTATAAATATAGAAAATAAATGTCATTAGATGATTATCGTAACACATGTATAATTCCAATGTTTACACTTTGAATTCGTACACACTGGTTTATGCAAATTTGTTTTAACTTGTGTTTTACGCCTGCCTGTTATTTGTTCATGGCTCCAACGCTTTATGGAATTTTTTGTGGAATCTCTGTCGTAAGTGAGACATATGAGTGAGATATATTCGCCACGGCCGCAATAAAAAGGCCTATTACTGAAAGTGGAACTAGTTAGTTTATAGACACTAAAACACAGGCAAGATGTCACTCAATTAAGTTAAGTATCCTCATTGATGCCATGTGGCTCCAGGTCGTATTGTTTCAAGGGGATATTTCAGTGAAGTCAAATAATCACTCTACCTATAGAATACGTGAAATGATGACCTGATCGAGATTGTGGGGAGCCGCTGGATGCAAGCAGCTAGAAGATGTTGAAAAAATGCTTGGCATGATGACCGGGTTAAAATCTCGAGGAGCCGCTGAAGGAAGTCACAAGTCAGTCAGTCCACAGTCACAACCTGCTTGAATACAAGCAGGTTGTGTGACTGTGGCTTGTGCTTTTTCTGAGGGAGGTCTGTGTACAGCAGTGTCTGGCTGATGACGATGTCGAAATACTACGTGGATTAACGGTAGGACTCGCGGTTTTAGTCGTCTTTTCCAGCGTACGCCAAAATCCCTTGAGGCTTACAAAAAGTAACTGACACATCTATTTGCTGACTTGGACAGAGAGTACGTGCGTATCTATTTCCTCTCTCTAGTAAATCGAATTCATACTCATCTATTTAATTCATACTCATCTATTTAATTCATACTCATCTATTTAATTCATACTCATCTATTTAATTTAACTTATAAATTTAGTGTCATAAAATCTTTAAAATAGTTTATTTTTCCATAATAAATATAAGTATTAGTAGCTTTGTTCAATTATTTAGTACAATACTTATATACGTTATCCTTTAGATATAATTAAAATATTAGCGTATATTATAAGAATAATTTGAAATATGTTAATTAGTAGTAACCTGATATATAATTATAAATTCTTCTTTCATACCCCTCATTTTATTTTTAGTTTCGATCTCCAGAAGAAAAAAGAATAAATTCTTCTTTTTTTAAAATTTTACATTGTTTCGGGTAGAATGTGTAGGAAGCAACGAAACAATAATAACAGTTATAAACATTTATTTAAAAACAACAAAAACAAGTAAAAATATTTGTAGTTGATTGAGTGTATTATCTCTTCTTGATGGAAATTCATGTTAACACTTGAATAAATAAATATACTTTATATACTGTTACGACCGGTTTCGCCTTATCATCATCAGGTAAGTCGAAACTGGTCGTAAATGTTATTTGAAAAATAAATAATTGTGGAAAAGATGTATAAAGTTTGTTTATTTATTCAAGTGTTAACGTGAATTTCTATCCCGAAGTGACAATACGTTCAATCAACTATAAACATTTTTGTTTACCCAAAATACAAAATCCCACCCTTTTCTTTGTTCTAGATGCTATATTTTCGCTATCTGCCGCAGAGCATTTCGACATTTTTCGCGTGAGTACTTTTAAGTGAACGAAAAAAATACTATATTGTCCAATCTGTCAATGTTGAACATCTTTTATAGGGACTGTTTTGAGACGCTAACTATATTCCTTGGTATATTTGTAAATCAATGATAAAATACAGACGTCTCAACGTTACCTGCACTACGTCTACAAAATAAATTCATTTTTTTGGTTGACCTTTCAAGGAAATATGCTTAACTTCTGCACATCTTTTAAATAGAATTCGCATCGTAAAAACGATTTAAAATCATACGCGTTAGGTTGATATTGCAAAAAATATATTTATGTACAATCACTGATGCCTTACAATGACAGCTGAACAAGAAATCGTACCTTGTATTTAAGTAGAGTGTGGGTAACGATTTGTTCAATTCATGAATAAAAAATCTAAATCATATGATACGAAATGTTAAGTTCTTCACTTCTCCTACAAATAATTTTGCAATAACATTGCATTGTTAAATTTATATCATAAAAGTAGAACCATGTTCTGCCTCGTTTTTATCATATCGTAGTAGGAGGAAGTGCCATACAACAATGCGGGTAGGTATTCCAAATTGGGCCGACATGACCGATAACCGTTGGGGAAGCAAGGCTCTCGAGTGGCGGCCCCGCACCGGAAGGCGGAGTGAGGGACGCCGTCCTACCCGCTGTCCAGTAGTCATCGGGCTGATGATGATGATGCCGACCGGGGAGGTGGGCTCTCGCAGACACGATATCGTTACCGTCGTAAAATGACAGTTTCGCTTTTCATGCGGTTTGTGAGTAGACGGTGGACCATTCCTTTTTAATATATTACAGGGGGCCAAACGCCTAATCGGTATTTGCGCATCAATTATACGGACGTTTATGAGTATTTACCAAAAGTCTCCGACAGTTCGTTGGCCCCCTGTAATAACAGAAATATATATTTTCCTCTCTCAATAATGTAAAATGTTTCGACGTACCTTACTACGCCATCTTGCATTTTTATGTACCTCATTATTATGTAAGGATAACATATAAACACACGTTGCTATATTTTAATGATTTATTATTTAATCCACGTCACTTATGCGGAGTCATTGCCGTCTTGCTGTCGCAGATTGTTTTTATTATATAACGAAGTCAAGGGTCAGTACAGTAGTAATATGTTATACTAGCAGTCCGCCAGGCTTCGCAGAAATATAAAAGAAAAATTGACAAAAATTCGTTGATTTACAAAAATACTAAAATATTTTAATTTCGGCCTCGTAAACATTTTACGTTACGACATGATAAATAATTAAATTTAACAGGACAACGACTGTCGGGATAGCTAGTTGTCAATAGCTTCTGCAACTACATACGTATTTACTTTGATATTACCTTCACACCATAGCTCAGTCTACATTATTATCCTGCTTTTTGTAATGATCAAAACGTTTTAAAAACAATATATGGCCTACTTTCATCAAAGATAATGTAGGATTCTTATAACAGAATATTTTTTCAAATCGGTCCAGTTGTTTCTGCCTGGTAGATAATTATTATTTATTATCAACACTTTACACTGAACACCGCGGGTATACACAGTTTCACCCGCATAAGATCGACATCGTTAATGAATCGGGAAAAGATTTAAATTAAACTTCGCATGCCAGCCACATAGTATATTTCCAGCAAGATAAAAGTCAAGCGAACTTTACTTTTACTTTACTTCGTCAGACTAATTTTCAAGTGTGCAATATGTATGGTATAACATGCATACACTGATACACTTCTTATGCGGTTTTTCTGATAAAATCTTAAAGTATAGAGTTGTTATCTCTATGTATGTTCCTTAAGCATGGAAAGTAACTCACGCAATGAAAGAAATATAAGTAAATTTGATCGCTATACGAAATATCTTGGTACGTCTTAGGTCCTTCTTTTTTTTTGTTGACGCGGGGAAGCGCATTTACGCGCCTTCACTGGCCCTGGGCGGGGTCCAGTGGCACTCGGGGCACATGATAGTACTGAATACCCACCAAAGCCACCCTGAGTGCCATCAGTGCCGCCCTTGGTGAGGTGCCCCGGAACAACAAACCATCAGAGCACCTGGACGGCTGGTCAACCCCCTAAGGGACCAACTCCACCTCCAGAGATGGGGTTGCCAAGCACTGCAGGATAACACCACCGACTTTGGGACAGTACAAACGAGGTTCCCACCCTCGCCCCTTGCCCCGAGCACAAAAGCGCCACCGCCTGTTGCTCTTTGAAGAAGAGGGGACTCTTCTCATAAGAGGGGTACCGAGAGCATATCCTCCTCCTGATCTTTTGCCCCCTCTTCTTATAAGAGGGGTGTAAAAATCCCCCTCGGTTCAATAAGCTTCGCCTGGGTACACCCCAGGCTACTAAGCCCCACCGCCACGACAAGGCTTGAACCATGGTGGGAACGTCTTAGGTCCTCATGCCAACTCCACGCAATCACCGGATTACGCGGTCTAATACCGGTGCTGGTGAATAGAAAAGATCTTTCCAGAAAACATAAAAAGATATTCCAAGAAAACAAAATGGTATTTCCCAACTACAATAAATATATATTTAAAACTAATAAACAGTATAAATTATGTAAAAGTTATTCATTCCCATTTGTACCTCATGTAAGCTTTCATGGAAATAATCAGACTTTATTGATATTGTGTTCTGCCGCAGTATAAATATTAGTATATTGTGTACATTGCCTTTTATCCGTTACATGGAAATATATTTCTTCCGAAGAGTGCATACGATATGTTATTGTAAATATTTACCGTCCTTATGTCATCTTTAGGTGACAATGACATACTGACACTGTACGAAGATGACGAGTTTCTTTTCTCAGCACACGGTATGATGACGAGAATTCAGTATAATCCATCACTATGAATCAATATGACAAGCGGTCCTCCTGCATCACGTGTATTAAGCTGATTCTTTCGATTTATTTCCTCCTAATTTTTCTGAAAAATTGAAACCATCGCCTATTTTTATGAGCAGTTATCGTCCAATAATCACTGTGACATGAAATATGCCATGGTAAGTTTTGATTAAATTAGAATCTGCTAGATCAATAGATCTGCTAGAGGCTACCCTCATGCCAAGTGACGTAACACACGCACACACACACACACACACACACACACACAAACACACACACACGCACATACGCACGCACGCACGCACACACATATGCACGCACGCCCGCACGCACGCACGCACACACGCACACACACACACACACACACACACACACACACACGCACACACGCACATACGCACACACACAGAGTTTTTTTTTTGGGTACTATAACGTTATGCAGTTTACATTGACGTATTTTCAAATCAATACCTAATGCACCCTACTAGCATTAGGTAATTTTTTTGAATACGCATGTGTTGAATACAACTTTAAAACGTATATAAAGATGTGGTTAACTGCGTTTGTGATCCACCACCCCTTATTCTACTTTGTGTGTATTGAGAAGTTTGACAGTTGCGTAAAGTATAACTAAACTTTTTATTCCAATACACTGCTGCAAAAGTTACACATGAACCTACCCTTGTACTTAGTACAACTTAAAGACTTATGTAACACGTACAGCCACGAGCTAAGTATATTAATATGGATAGATTAGCAGAAATATCTGGCATCAGGCATTAAAAAAAAATAAAAATAAGGATAGGTTTCGTTCAATTTAATTTAAAATTAATACGAAATAATTAAAGAAATAAAATTTTATTTTCAATTGCTTTAACATGGGTCGTCGTTGTATACTATACTAGCATAGCCCCGCGGTTTTACCCGCGTGATAAATTTCCATCCCCCTAGGGGTTGAATTTCTAAAAATCCTATGTTTGTACTAGCTTACCTCAAAAAAGGAACAATGTGCCCAATTTCAAGATTCTTAGTCGAGGTGTGCGGTCACTGACAGATCTGCAGGAATTCAACAAGGGTCAACTAGGTTCGGAAGCTGGCACACCCCACCAGAATCTAAGTCCGGAGACAGCTCTTAAAACATTTTCCCTGCGTAAATAAATTAAAAAAGTAAGTCATAATAGATTACAGTCCTGTCTAAACCTATGACTGTAATTTAGCAATAGCGTTATGTGCACGAAATGTGATATAACTCGCCGTCAACTGGCCTTACGTATAACCTTGTCTGTGATCCAAAAAAATATATCATCGATACACACAATATCACGGGGACTACTATTTTATCTATCATATATATCTGAGGTTTCTAAAGGTTTCTTACGTGACGTCCCGTCTTGACAGTTACCGGCAACCATAGATAATAACTAGGATGGGCAAAGCCAGTATTTTTTCGTATTTGTTTCACGGAAAATCTTCGAACCTACGTCACTAGATCCTCCATTTTCGGAACTAGTGCATGTTGTCTGTTCATATTGTTTGTTTACCTAGTTTACGTATCTCTAGTAACGAACTGAATATGTATTTTGACCTAGAAAATTTTATTTTCTACGAAGGATTCATGAATCTTTGTAAATTACAAGGTATACATCAAGGTTGAAGGCGTGCGTAATCATGTTTATTTACCTTTTATTGTTAAATTAATGATCTACTTTGGTAAGGTCAAGTTGCCAGTACTTCAAGGGCAGAAGCGATGACGTATTTTTCGGAGGGAGCTGCTACTGGATGGCGACGCTATTGCAACCGCACATACAGTTCATCCGACTAGTGAAGACTTTTGTGTCTTCTAGTCTATGGAGACGACAGGGGGACAGACATCCCTCTTTTCTCACAGATGGGAAGAGATGTACCGAGTTGTTTGTGGACGTACCCTATAGTGATTATTTTTGGGACCGAAAAGGGGAAGACGGTCCCCGTTCCCACACTAGTCGGACAGCGCGCGCACGTTGCTGTTTAAGATGTGGAAACGTGGATAACAATAATTGAACTCATTTATTGTTAGGCTCGTCTGAGGAAAGGGTGGGGGGTGTTATTCACGCTTGTAATCAGAAAAACCCCTGAACATCGCCCTTATATTTATTCCAAAATAATCTGAGCTCTCCACTTACTGTCCATGTTAGGCCGGGTCCGTATATATAAGTGGTTGTAACTGTAATACTACGTGTGAGGCTCCTACACCTCGACCGGTTCGAAGGAAAATAGGTGCAAGTAGGAAAAATACATTTGAATGAAAACAATCTCAAATTAAATCCTTACTTAGCTGCCGACATTATCGACAGCTAGCTGTCCCGAGTGACGTTGTTCTGTTTAAATGTTGTCATAGTAACGCGTAATGTTTATGAGCTAAAACAAATAAAAACATTCTTGGAAATCGATGGATTTCTTTCATGTTCGGCTGCTAGTTTTATACGAAATTTATAATATTATAACCTGTCATATTAAAACTTTCAAACCCGGATACACGCGATGAAAATGACGACCGTACGGTACGGCATATCCGATGCGGTTAACCACAATGTTAATAACAATAACATCCTTCGCTATAAATAAACAATCTGTTGACTTATACAATTCATGAGGCACGTGTATTGTCACGTACGAGTATGTCGGGAGAGCCATGGACTATGGATAACCTTACAAAAATCCCAATTAAATTGTTGATAATAGCTATTGCGTATAAATTTAGTTTGTATCATGAATACCTTAACCTTTATGAACATATTATCGTATTTGTTAGTATTCTAGTTCCGCTTTAGATGTAGTTCTATTTTCGTGTAGTATTATTATTCCTGCGTTACAGTGAAATAGATGTGGTGCAACTAGGGCACACATTTTAAAACTAGGGCACACACTTTGGAGTTTAAAGTTCCTTTGGCACATTGAGCAATTTTTGGGCTAACAAAAAACATGGAGCTCGCGTCATTGCTACATGAGCGTCACGCACCGTCACACGTGATACTTTCATCGCCAAACGCAACTACGCAGCACTCTGTATAGGATTTTTATAAGATAGGGGTTAAACGAGCAGATAGGTAGTGACTACCGCCACCCACTTATAGACGCTGACCTTTAATGCCGGCATGCGATCAATTGAAACTAGCTGGTATTGCCAAATTTGTTTGGAGCGGGGCCAGAGGTGAGAGCAGTACTCCATATGCGGTCAGGCCTACGCCTTATAAAGTTGTCTCCGATTTGCTGGGTTGAAGTACTGCTTCGCCCTAAGTCGGTATGAATAAAGCTTTGAAAGGAGCGTTTGTGCCAAACCCGATCAAAGGCCTTCGCTACATCCAGACTAACCCTTGGTTTCAACTGATTCCGCCCATCGGTGCGTAAAATAAATTAGAATATTACCAGCTGAACGTCCACGTCGGAGACCGTAATGGCGGTCACTAGTTATTTGATGATCTTCTATATAACAGATTCCATAATTTTGGAAAAGGAAGGGACTATCGCAATAGGTCGGTAGTTGGATGGTCGGAGAGGTCACCTCTTTTAGGAATGGGGCGCATTAAAGCTGTCTTTCAAGAGCTGGGAACTACATTATATGTAGTGCGTCACGCACCGTTACACGTGATACGCGTATGTATTCTTTGTCGCCGAACGCAGCTACGTAGCTCACAGTGCTATTACTGCGTATTGGGTGAACAAAAATAAGCGTAGCATGTCGCAGTGCGTACAAATACAGTTTTAAGTTTTTACTTTTGTCGGCAGTTTACATAACTGTATCTGTCCTATTTTATAGCGTTAGAATTATTTGCCAAAAATGTTATTGGTAACGACCTGAACACGCCCATATTTTTCCAACCTCTTAGCTTTAGGATTTATTATCTATTATATATAATAAATAATAAGTCTATGTAATTATATAATAAATCTATATATATATGATAAACATAGTTATATGTGCTAGATAAAGTAGAAGCAGAGAGCAGCAGAGTGCGTTTGATTAGGCATAACGCTGCAAAGGAATAAATACCTACTTAAGAAGTAATATGTACTCGTATATTTAAAATTTCCCGCAATACAAAACGAATAAATAACACAATAGAGAATATTCTTCGTTTGGAATTAAACAAGAGAGAATATTCTCTCTTGTTTAATTCCAAACGACATAATCAATTTAATAACGCTAAATTGATAATACTCGAATTTATCGAATAATTCGTCTCGATTATAGGTGCTTCCCCGGTATAATGCGATTCGCTTCATAACAAGTTATATTGAAGTTTTCTATACTTAAATTTGAATGTAGTTGACAGAGAAGTTTTTCAGTTTGGTGGAGCATATATTTTAATTCTTAATTGGTCTATCTTTTATTTTAATCGCTACACTTTGTGCTTATTATAATTATATGTTAGTGATGTTTTTGTTTACATTCGATTGTTTTGTTGGGCTATTAAATGTTCGACGGTAGATCGTTAGAATTTTTTTCGGTCCAGAACTTAGAAGCGAAGAGAAGCCCAATACAGCCTCATCGGTTTGTTATAAGTGGTCGTCGAGCCACGAGACTAGGTCTGAGGTCGAAAAGGAGATGGGATCACACAGATGGGAGTGATGCATCCCGATATGAAAACATTTATAATATCTAAGTTATCATGACCAGAGACTCTTAGTACCCCTCCTATAGGAACAGGGGACTAAAGAGCCGGAGTTGGGGGCGCTTTTGCGCACGAGGCAAGGGGCGAGGATGGGTACCTCACCCCATTGCACTGTCCCAAAGTCAGTGGTGTTATCCTGTGGTGTGGGACAACCACATCCGTGGAGGTGGCGTCGGTCCCTTCGGGGACTGGCTTGCCGTCGAGGTGCCCTGATGATTTATTGTTCCGGGGCACCTCACCAAAGGCGGCACTGGTGACACTCGCGGTGGTTTCTGTGGGTATTCGTCACTATATAATGTGCCGCGAGCCCCACACACCACTGGATCCCACCCAGGGCCAGTGAAGTGAAGCCAGGAAAAAAAAAACAAAAAAAAAAGTTCTGTGGTAAGTACCGTAAGGACATGTGTTACAGGTACTAGACAACGGAGATATATTTAATAAGTTTATAAATTTAAGAAATTTCACATATAATATGTTGATAAACATCCATGACCTAGGCGGGATCTGAACCCGCGACCTTTGTCGTAACCCGCGGACTAACCGCCACGTTACCAACTGAGCCAGCCGCTCCTATTTTTTCCTTCCTATTTTGGCGATAAAGTTTACTGCTTAATTACTGACCTCGACCGTTTCATATTTCTTGTGTAACGTGGAATGTTTTCCTTTATTTTTTAAATTTAATTTTTCAATTTTAAAATCAATTTCAAATAAATTTTATTTATTTGAAATTGATTACTATTTTATTTTTTTCGTTAGGAAGGCGACGTCTGACATTACCGAGACCTTAAATCTAATGTTGCGCTAGTGATGAGACACATTACTGCGACATTAGGTTCAAGGCCGAAATTACCGAGTCTTGAACTTAGTAAGAGGCTTCCTAAGCGTATTTCGTGCGGGTTATCCGTTGCGTTGGCTCAAGGGGAGAGAAGAACGCACCAAAAAGAAGAGGTAGTGCTATGCTGCATTGCAGCATCGTAAAATTACATCTTCGGTGTCTCATTTAATGTTATTTGTGAGTAGTCGGTGGCCCAACGGAAGGGAGGAGGAAGGGAGGGCAACGCATCGCCATAGTACTTATGCGTATGTTCATGGGCGCAGGTAGTCGTAAAAAGATCGCTTGTTTGCCCCTCTATACAATAAAGATTAAACATGTTGACGTAAGCGAGCGGCGGGCTGCTAATGATAAAATTATAAAAAAAATAATGATACTGCATGATATGTATGCTTAGTACGCGGTAGTGACATGCTGCATTGCAGCAGCATAAGGCCGGCCCGACCGGGGAGACTTAAAAGAGATTGCTTTGCAGTTGCATGTTGTGCGGTTTATAAGTGTACATCCATTGGGGATTAATGGAGTCATAAATAACGGTAGTCAGTAATAACGGTTTCTTTTTTAATACGGGGAGGGGACGAACGGGTAATTGACGTCTGTACGGTTAATGGTAATGTGGGGTAGCTCTCCTTCACCCCTTCCTCTTCAATGGGCTACGGGCCTATTCGGCGACAATACAGCATAAACACTGTAACCCTCATTAATATGTTCTCATATTTTTCTTTACCGATGCGGGTAGTGTTGCATACGTATCACACTATTTTTAATGTAAAGCCGATCTACAAACACATAACATTTTTTACTGTTACAACATTGAATGCATGATATTTGCCCTCACCAAAAACAAATTGATCAATAACAATTTAAAACTAATTGCTACAATGATATCAAATTAATTAAACACAAATATTTGGCATTCTTAGACAGCCAGTACAGATCCAAATTTTGAATACTAAAGTGTTTTGAAAAATAATTAGGTGTCAGTGGATTTTACATAGGGCGGAATTCAATATTTGTATTCTATAGTAAAGGAGGAGTAAAATAGTTTAGCATTAGGAATTAGGACTATCAATTATATATGAAAATAAGCAAATAATTTAGACCTTCTAATTCATCTATTGTCGATGTTGGCTTGGATTAAGATGCGCATGGCCACTTGAAGCGCCTAATACAGCGAAAAATATTTATTAATAGTAATGTTGTGTGTTCATTTAATATTTCCACGCAGTAAGTGTCGCAAAATAAAACTGACATGAAAACAAACAAATAATATTCTCATTCATATCTAAAGTAAATTGTACTATTGCAAGAGCACTGGTACGCCTGCACACGTAACATAAACTAATTAATCTAAACTGAACCGTAGGCGTTAAGGTCAAAGCAAGCCCATGATTGGCTACTGTAATTTGTTTCCTTTTTTAAATAAATATGAAATCCGTAATTAGTGCCATTTGTGGTTACCGCGGTTTTAGGTGCTTTTTTCGATACAGCAAAACTAATTTAAGAGATTTTATCGTAGCTTATCAAATCATTTTACAAGCCCAACATTTCAGTAGTCTTACAATAATCTAGGCCATTAGTGGACAGCAAAATATAAAAAGCGAATAAAGCTAATGTGCTTAAATTAATAAAAAATAGGAATAAAAGCACATTCGCTTAACAAATATTTTTATCGTCTTATTTTCCAAAGTATACTTATGTAA
>JAFELO010000072.1:34528-90911 GCA_017140195.1 Eumaeus atala
AAAGGGTTAATGAAGGCGGATAGGGCGATTTGACGACCGGCTGGTAGCGTTGGCAATGTGGCGGTTAGTCCGCATGTGTTAGGCCAGATGTTGCGGGCTTGAATCCCGTCTAAATCGTGGATTTTTATATATGTATTATGGTAAGTATATTCCCATTGTCTAGTACCTGTAACACAAGTCCTTACGGTACTTGGCACATGGCAACGCTAACGTGGCGGTGAGGGTCATTAGACTGAGATGAACCCAGGCGAAGCCAATCGACCCGAGGAGGCTGCTCTTTGTACCCTTCACATAAGAAGGATGCAGAAGAGCAAGAGGGGGCGGCGCGCTTTGTACCGTCTTATGAGCAAGAAGAGGGGACAAAGAGCAACAAGAAGAGGCCCTTTCGTGCATAGGGCGAGGATGTTAACCATACCCCATTGCATTGTCCCCAAGTTGGTGGGATTGTCCTGTGGTGCGGGGCAACCCTTCTATGGAGGAGAAAATGATATTATCACTCAACAATGCTTATACTTAAGTTATTTAGTCAGTGTGACCTTGGCTTTTTTGATTGTCATTACGTTTTGTGTTTTCAACTGGTATGAAGTTTAAGTTCAAGGTATGCATGTCGAAATTAAATACCTGTTATGTAAAAGCAGGTAGTAAGCGCATGTAAGTTTCGTGATCGATAATTTTAATATTTTACTAGCAGTTCGTCCCGGACTCACACGGATATTTCTCATAATATGGCAAATTGATTTACAAAAATAAGCCTAAATTTTACTAACGTTACGATGACATTCTGTTTGTTACAAAAGAACGTCTGTCGGGACAGCTATTTGTCATCAATTTCTGCAGTAGCTCAACGGGCTATTGAACGTACTATTTTGAGTGTTTCTCTGCCTCACAGAATTCGTAACGAAGTCATAAGACAGAGAACTAAAGTATCCGATATCACGCGACGAATAAGCTCGCTGAAGTGGCAATGAGCTGATCACACACTCAGAAGAACAGTTGGCAGATGGACCGGTAAGGTTGGTCCACCGCTCACCAGGTGGGAAGACGATCTCCGTACAATAGCCGGTTCGGGATGGAAGAGAGTAGCAGAAGATCGGTCGTCTTGGCGTTCATTGACAGAGGCCTATGTCCAGCAGCGGACCGATCCAGCGAGCGGAGGGCTGATAGTAATGATGATAATGATGATATAATTTATTATTGGTATTTTTTTCACACCTTTGGTTACATTGTAGGAGTTTTCATAGTGATCTATATAGATTTAGAAAATGTTATTTAGCCTATGTTCATCAGGGATAACGTAGGATTCTGACTGTTTACGGTTTAACCCCACCACGGTTCAAGCCTTCTCGTGGCGGTGGAGCTCAGTAGCCTGGGTTGAAGCCAGACACCTAGTTCTTTTGTACTTATAAGAAGAGGGGACAAAGGAGAATGGGAACCTCGCCCCACTGCTCTGTCCTAAAGTTGTTGGGTTTGTCCTGTAGTGTGGGTGGTGGTGTGCCTGATGATTTGTTGTTACGTAACAAATCATCAGGCGCCTCACCAAAGGCACTAATGACACTCGCGGTGGTGTTTGTGGGTATTCGGTACGCATAGGCCGCAAGCCCCACACACCACTGTACCCAACCCTGTGCCAGTGAAGGCGCCTAAATGCCTTTTCCCACGTCAACAAAAAAAAAGGAATTGTAATGATAAAACATTTTTTTTCAAAGCGCTCCCGTAGTTTCGAAGCCTACTCAATGCAAACAAACAGTCAAATGCTTCCTATTGTACAAAGTTATTTATACCATATCATGTTTACGTTACAAAAACATAAATGACCTACAGTCTAAGCGGAATTATACATTTTCACCCATTTAATATAAAATGTACGACTTAGCTCATACTCACAGATAGGAGGTGGTGCCACCACCGTAAAGTAATAAGTATAGGTTCCCGTTTGGAGCGGTGAATTATGTAACAAAAAAGGTGGCGCTACGTTCTCTCTGCCTACCTCATTAGGGGACTGGCGAGAAGATGTGAGTGTATGTGTGTGCCAAAAAAAAAAAAACAATCCGTTGTGCCTCCTCTCCTGATGTTGTTGTAATCTCGATGCCATGGGAATCTCATATATGTCTATAAGAACCCAGGGCTCTTGTATCCCATGGCATTTTTTTTTCGGTATTTTTTAAATATTTTATTGGCACGTTTGCGTTAAAACTTTAACCGATCTGATTAGTATGCTGGTTCATACTTCTTCCAAAGGTATTCGAATAGATGTAATAATTAATATGAATATTTACAATAATAATAATATAAACATAAAATCGGAAAAGTGATTCGATATGGTAGGTATTATTTAAAGTAAATCCTGTATACGTCAAGGTTATACTTGCCAAGTTTATACTATTCTAATACCTAAGTTTCAAAAATGTTAATTGTATATATTAAACCGTATGTCAATCCTTTAGTTCAATATGTTAACTTATTTTATACGCTTACATAACAGGTTTTATTTTCGCATAATTATTCAAAAGTGCCTATTTTAATCATTTATGCGCAAGTCTAAGACATAAAAATTCCAATCTCCAGTATCTTCTTTTTTTGTTAATGCGGAAAAAATCATTTACGCGCTTCCACCGGCCATGTAGTGACATCAATGCCGCTTTTGGTGAGGTGCCCCGGAACAACAAGTCATCAGGGCACCTCAACGGCTAGCTAGTCCGACACCTGCTCCACGGAAGGGTTGCCCCGCAACACAGGGCAACCCTACAAACTTTAGGACAGTGCAATGGCGAGAGGTTCCCATCCTCGCGCCTTTACCCGTGCGCAAAAGCGCCGCGTCAAAGCAAAAGTAAGATCAGCCCCCTTCGGTTCAATTGGCTTCGCCCGAGATGTCAAGATTCACCCCCCACTACTGAGCCCCACCGTCACGACAAGTCCCGAACCATGGTAGGGCTACCTGCAGTACCTACCTAGTGAAACGGAATATAATAATTATTAAATTTAGTATATTTCGAGCTCTTGCCACTGTGATTCGTAAATTGTATTTTAGTAACAATATTTCATCAGAAACTTTAGGCTGACATTCTTAAAGCCACAGGGCTTTCTCTATATGTGTGTTGGTAATTTCGATGAATGAAATAGTTCAGTCTTCGAAATTATTTCTATTAGAGCCGTGAATATTTACTGTCATAAGAGCGAAAAATATGGGTAATATTTGCCTATCTACGGTTCCTTAACAATACCCTAAGGCATAAAGGTGAAAAAGCCATACGAGTATTCATGACTAGTTTATTTATTTGTTTTTTGACTATAGAGGTTCATTTATAACATTGTGTAGAGGAAAATTGTTAGATCTGATATTTTTCTCTGATCGTTTTTTATAAGATGACATCCTGCTGCGTATGTTATATTATTAGATGACATAGCAACTTACCTTGTATTACAGGTTTACATCTGATCTGGACAGTGATTTCATCTTAAATTTTGCTATAATTAGTCTGGCCATAAATACTGTTACGATTAAAAATTAAAAAATGTTACATTTGAATTTAGAAGCTGTCATTTTTATACAAGTGTTCATTGCGTTTTCTCATTTAGGCGCCAATATATTGTAGAATATTTAATATATAAAGGGAACAAAATCGCTGTGATTGCATGGCACAGAGTAAACATGGCACAGAGCCATATTTAAAAGTCTTCATACACTTGGTATTAGTGAAATATTTGTGTACTGGGCTATTTATAGGTAGAATGAGACTTCCTCTGCTCGGGACAGGAAAATATCTGACCGTCCACGAATTGTTCGTGGTAGTCAAACGGCAGTGGAAAGAATTCTAAGAAATCCTGTCCGAATGCAAAAGATCTTAGCTCGGGAAATGAATATAGCACCTAAAATCATGTCACGTATATAAAGAGAAGACTTAGGACTTGCAGCCTATAAGAAACGCGCTAGTCATTTCTTAACTGATATATTGAAGATGAATAGGGTGGTAGGTCACAGAAAAATTTTGTTTACGGATGAGATTTTTTTTTACAATTGTGCAACATTTGACAACAAATAAAATGCCCGTACATAAACGGCAGGTTCTAAGGAAGCTTCCCAATTTGTCGACAGAGTGTAAAGTGGGCATTATCCAACTGCAGTGTTGGTGGTGTTAGGTGTTAGTGTTAGGTGGGGTGTTAGCTAGGAAGGAGTGGCTAGGCCATATTTTTGTGAAAAATGTATTAAGACATATGCACAAGTGTATCAAGTGACAAGTCTTGAGAAGGTTGTTAAGCCCCTTATTGTTCAATATAAGTTCAATGTTCAATACCATATACCATATTCAATAACCAAGTATGATCCTTCCAGAAAGATTCGGGACCAGGCCATAAAGCTCGATTGGGCGTTTTTAATTTTTTTATTATATAAAGGCACAGACACAGATATATAGGAGAATTTATATGACTATCTAAGGCAATATTTAGTAAACTTAATCTTCATTTTTGTAAGAGGTAGTGTATTCTGCATTCCAACGGAATTGTGCTGGCAAAACCGGGGAGGTATCACTCGCTCACATGATACCAGCGTAAAGTAATATCTTTAGCGACGCGTTTTGTGCTGTTTTAAGTCAATACTATGTTAAATTATTATAATTTAGTTTGTTAACACTATCCTAATCAGTCAATTTGTTTTTTCACCAGTACGTCAGTTTTGTAGACAGATTTCCATTTTCAAATCTATTCGAATCTTATATTGACTTTCGTTTGTTACACACTGAATTCCCGCGTCATGAATACAAAATAAATGTTTGTACTCCTAATGTAGTATAAGGATTCCCATTTATGAAAATATTTAGCAACAAAATTAAAGATCAAAGTCCTTTCTTTCTTTTATTTATCAAATTCATATATATGCGTTTACTTGTCTTCGCTTTCCACTTATACTTCACGTCCACGGAACCCTAATACTTGTAACGAATGCACTAAATGTAATAATATGTGTGCTATGCCAAGGAAAAATTAAGAGGGATTCGAAGAAACAGTCTTATAAAATAAAAGTATTTTTTTTTCGAAGTTCTGTCATTCTTTTACGAGTTCTGAAACACGACTTATTAGTTTTAAACATAATTAAAAAAAGAAATCGTCTGTAAAGAACAGAACACGATATCTTTTTACGCTTACACATATTTTATAAGTCCTTCGATCCTTCGATCGACATAATTCAAAAAGAACACTATAATTTTAAGAGAAAATGAAGGTTGTTTATCATTATTATACTTTATACCTAAAGCAAAAATTTTGGACCCTTTTTTACATAAACTGCGTGGACAGAGGAGTTAGAAATTAAGAACACTTATAGAATATGTGTAGAAGAACTGCAGAACGCTAATATTTTTTTCTTTTTTTTATTAATATACATTTATAAATATACAAGAATCCTGATTTCTTACTGACCTGTCATTCAAAAATGTCCTTAATAGTACTTATGTAGTTGTGAATGAGTTTTAGATATAATATAAACATATGTTTTTGCAAACTTTACGCACATGAGTTAGAGTCGACTTTCAAAGCAGCTTATACAAAGAAATGTCTTTTTGACACAACTTTTGACAATAACTTAACATAAGAAAAAAATATGCATACATTTCTTTATACGACATTGAGTTAGTAAGTAGCGTAGCACAAGGTTCTTTTATAGCATAAGAGGGCAAACGAACAATCGGACCTTTTGACGACTACCGACGCCCATGGACATTGGCATGATTTTATGCAGATGCGTTCTAGCCATCTATAACTTAAGTTATGATATTTCAAAGACCCGAATAAGATGAAATGTTTGCACTTGAACACAAAAATGTTAAGGACAGTAATGAAAACAACCGTAGAAAGTGAATTGTTATACGGTGTCGGTATTATAAATACCACGGAAATTAAAATACGTAAACATCAAACTATTAAAATTAATCTTTCATAACAACAAAGTTTAAAAAAAAATGTTTTCAAACAAACTAAATCAGAGAAAAATAATTTAATGTTATTGCATCATGTGTAAGTATGAGGGCACGTACCTGTCGTGATGCGTTGTTCGTGGCCGGCGATTTTGTTATAAAGTATGAAGTGCTATACTTTTTTTTACACAGGGAAACGCATTTACGCGCCTTCTCTAGCCCTGGATGGGGTTGAGTGGTGTGTGGGTCTCGCAACACATTATAGTGCCCAATACCCGCAGCAACCGCCGCGAGTGGCTTCAATGCCGCCTTTGATGGGATGCCCCGGAACAAGAAATCA
The DNA here is from genome assembly GCA_017140195.1 of Eumaeus atala. NCBI lineage: Eukaryota > Metazoa > Arthropoda > Insecta > Lepidoptera > Lycaenidae > Eumaeus > Eumaeus atala. Next base: position 40,778 of record JAFELO010000072.1, read on the forward strand.
TCAGGACACCTCGACGGCTAGTTAGCTCTCAGAGGCGGTCACCACCTGCACAGATGAGGCTGTCCCGCACTACAGGATAACCCCACCTACTTCGGGACAGTGCAATGGGGTGAGGTTCCCATCCTCGCCTTTGCCCCGTGCGCAATAGCCCCGCCTCATTTTTATCCTTTGTCCCCCCTTCTTATAAGTGGGGTACAATGTGCGCCTCCTCCCCTGTTCTTTAGTCCCCTCTTCTTATAAGAGGGGTACAAAGAGCATCGCCCTCCTCGGTTCAATTGATGGACCCAGGTTTTCTCGGATCAACCCAGGCTACAAAGCCCCACCGCCACAACAAGGCTTGGATGGTGGAGAACCGCTTGTTGTCCTGAACAACATTTGCTGAAGCGCCTATTCTATGTTTCTATTGGTTTGGTTATCACTTCAAGGTTCTAGATCGGATGTTCCACTTTTCCATACAAATTATACTCTGGCTTGTTGCCCAGGCCAATTAGCTGTACATCAAAAAAAAAATATAAAATTCGTCTTTAGGTCCAAAGATTGGCCTGTGTAAACAGGCAAACATAAAAGCATAGATAATTTTCTTTGTTCAAATTTTGCCTCTACTAATAATTCTTTATCACCCCACGTTTTTACCTTTTATCATGTAGAGATGAACGAATCGATCGAATATCGACTGACAAAATGTAATGAGCTCCCAGACCATGTTCATGTCCCTCAGTGCGCTGACATTTGCCCTCGTAGGACATCCTTGTGGTGTCCTAATGTAAACAGAAATGGTTACGAGTTTGGCTGAATTTTGTATGAATTTGAGGATATTGAGGGATAGTATTTAGAATGTATACGAGTGGAAATATTTAAAAGCAATATCCTAAAAAAGGTGTGAAACTGAGAAAAGGCTTGCTCCGTTGGTTCGGATATGTAGAAGGAATTTCAGAAAAAAAGTTAACAAAACAAGTATACAACGCTAAAAATCATGATCAAATCGATTCTATTGATCGGTGTGTTGTATACATACATACATATATATATATATATATATATATATATACACATGGGTATGCGTTGCCCTGCTTTTCTCCCGGTAACACACACTAAAACACAAAAAACTGCCGTGAATGATAATCATAGCTGTCATTTCAAGGCGGTATCATATGAACGTGAGGGTCCAGTCGTGCCGGCCCCATTCCGCTGGAATGCTGTTTGTAACCTTTTAGTAGATAAATAAATGTTACACTAGATACTAATTACGGATATCTGAACATATCCCAGTACATATGACCCAAACAACAGTTTTATGTTATGCTTGCTTGTTGAATTTTGTGCAAAAAACATAAGATCAATTCATATACTATTATAGATTAATAAAAAAGAAAGAAAATATTTTTTTAAGCTAGGGCTCTGGCTAAACAGCCAACCGAGTCGAATTTCATTCTGTAATTTTAATAAGATAAAATGGCAGGATGGCAAAAGTTGACAAAAAAATCTTCTATTGGAATTACAAAGTTTGCATAACATAATCATCGCACTATATATTTTTATATCATTATGAAAACAACCTGAAATGTACATGACTAACGGGTTGACTGATTATTTAACGTACATCTAAAAGTCAATTATTATTTGAAAATTATACTTTTTTTTAAATTATTTTATTTTGACATAAGAACACAAAATATTTTTAATTAAGCCGATTAATAACCACAGAGGTATGCCCGAAATGTTCAGTTTCATAATGAAAGCATGTAATGCATTTGGAAACTTATCGTCTATAGATTACTTATAATATTTGTTCATGTGGGTGAAATATGACTCAAGTGTATGAAACCGTGAAGCGTATTCAATGTAATATAAAGTCTGTAATCACGTTGTTTATGACCTACTAATGTTACTATCACATTACCTACTGTTATTACGTTAGTCTAGGGAATTAAAATAACAATAGCCCCTTATATTTACTTACTTATAAAAGACCTACATCAACTCATACGACTTATTAGGTGGTTTTACAAAAATATTTAATAACTTTTCAAATATAAATACCCTTTAAGACTTTCAACTAAAGAAAAAAGCCAAGAACATAAAAGTGAAAAAACTTTTAAAAAAGGAGCATGTTTGGTTCAAATGACGTCAAAGGCATAGCCAGTATTTTTCCTTTGACTGAGTTTATTGGTGTCACTTGCTACTGGTATTGCCAGTGACAGTGACACTTCAGTTAGAAGAATAGTAAGATGAAGCTAAGCAACCTCTGTGCTGTGGAATTGCTGACGCGACTGTGGAGGTACCTTTCGCTCATATGATAACACCGTAAAGTGACATACTTGGTGTCGCGTATCGTGCGGTTTATAAGTAGCCGTTGGTCCATTGGAGGGGAGGAGGAAAGGAGGACAACACATTGCCTACTAAAAAATGGTCAAAAATGTATGTTATTATCTCTAGGAAGATAGGGATAATAACATATATAAATAATATAAGAGAGACGGCGCTATATTTTTCAACAGCAAAATCTATTCGGAAAATTTTGTAGAATATTTACGAGTTTTAGTTTGTAGAATAGCTACGAGTATTACGCTTAAGTGCTTTGTACTGCAATTAATATTAAGTAGGTTTTAATGTTTACGAAAAGTCGTATCGTGTTCAGGATTTACACTATTCTTTTTGTTTGTTTGCTGTAATTACTCATGTTACGATAAAACGTGTATGCGCAACACATACACACACGTTCTATACTTGCTAACACGTGATTCCTCCACACTGGGTGTACTTAGTTTTTATATCTCTTTAGTTCAGCAATTTTTAGATCGTTCTTTGTTTATTTTTCTACTATCTGCAGTTTCGCCTGCTTATTTATATATATGTATGCATAATAGGGCCATGAATAAATATTACTAATTGGCAAATACTTTACTCTTGCCAAGATTATACATATATACAATATATATATATATACAATATATATATATATATATATATATATATATATATATATATCATGTCGCGCAATCCTAGGAGGAACATACGTTTAAAACCTTTTGGGGCAAAAACATTTTTATATTATTCTAGATGGTAATCTATATCTATAATCAGTTTTAGTGAGAAAAACAACAAACATACATACAAAAAAGTTTGAATAAGTAGCACTTGCTTAGTTTTGTAATGCCATTTGTTGCTCTTAGTCTACCAGTAGACAAGGCACGAAAAATTTAATATGTTGACCATTAGATACATCAGGCTTTCTAAAGGACAAATATATGAATGATGAAACAAATTATGAAAATTTTAATTACCAAAATAATATTTTGTGCAAATGGCTTGGCACTCTATGGCTACCTCACTCAACAATTTTATTTGTCAAATGAATTATAGAAATCCTTAATTTTGAAATGACAATGTAGTGGAATTCATTCGTCATTTTTCCTGGGCACCTCATCCGGGATAAAAATGATTTAATTTTGGACATTACTAAATACTATTACTTATTTTTACGTTTGTTACATATGTGTTAAGTCAGATGTTGATTTTTAATGGTTAAGACCTGTCTACGCTTACGGAAAAAGGAATCTTATCGATTTGTAATCTTTTTGCGTAAGCTTCCTTATTTCTCGTGAAGATTTTTACGGTCAACGAATATTTAATGCCGCAATTTTTATTTCTTTCAGTAGGCGATCTCGTGAATAATGGACTACTCTTGTAACAGTGGTGTCAGCATTTATGAACTACTAGCCGTCCGTTTCACATAGCTACTTCACAAAGTACGGCAAATGTTAATTGATTTACAGAAAATGAAAATCTTCATTACAGCTTCATAAGTAATTCATGACAAATAATTGAATTTATGACAGAAAAACTTCATTAGTGACAGATAGATATTAATATTTTTTGCGGCTGCGATTTAGTTTACTACGATTACACACCTTTAACGTTATCGAAGTTATATAATGAACTTTTAGACAATGGCACCTAGCCTATGTTCATCCTAGATAATATAAGATTGCAATGTAGAAATAATTGTTCAAATAGGTCCAGTAGTTTCGGAGTCGAATAGGCTCTGTTGACTAATGGAACTGCGAGAATGGTAGCAGCGATGCTGCTCATACTGTATTGATGTTTTGATAGTGAGCCACAAAGGACGTACTATGCCATCCATAAGGGGAAACATTGTATTAGTGGGCTCAACTGTTTCCACCTTATTCACAGTTAAAATTGGTAGTTTTATTTACTTAGGCGTTTGTTCTCGCGTCGTCTCTGTATGGTTTAAAACTCAAGGGACGAAACTGATCAATTCTAATGAAATACACTATTAGCACCACCGCCACATGACACGTGAAATACGCTATTAAGATACACATGCTACTCAATATACTATGTATATACGACTGAATTACAAATATCTCGCAATAATAATACGAGGAAAAAATATTCGCTAATTATTGGGTTTTATGTCTGGAAATAAAGTGGCGTTAAAAAAAAAATGTAGCATTTTAATTACTTAATTATATCTTAATCGTTCTGATAACGATTAGCTGATAAAAGAATAAACCGTTACAGACGATGAAAAAAGGTTAATTTACACAATAGTAAAGTTAAAATCTTTTTTTAGCAAAAAATTGTGCGTAGTACATGAATTTGTTTGAAATAAGACGAAAAAGTTCGTCATGGCTGTTATGTTCAATACTGTTTGCAAACAAACAAACAAACAGACAAATCATTGAGTAATGTATTAAACAAAGGAACAATCAAATGTTTCCTCTATATAATATTGGTATTGGGAAGGTTGGCAATTTCAGAGAAAATGTGCGTGTCTCGGAAATTGCCTTCGGATTAAATACTACTATGTGATGCTCATTTCATCCTGATACGGGATGGATGCTAGTAACAGGAACGTCTCGCGTCTTGGCGTTCATTGAAAGAGGCCTATGTCTAGCAGTTGACCGATGAAAGCTGATAATGATGATGATGAAGTGATGCTCACACATCAAGATACTGTCCTCTTCGATTCATTTAATTTGATTTTCGTAATTTGATTGATCGATTATGCATCACTAGAGCGGTGCCATGAACACTTCTGAATATTGATTAAAAAAATAATTATTTTTTTTCCTCCCGTCTAAAGGCCATCTTACATATCAGTTCCGGCAGCCTGCAGAGTTCTCATTTACATAACACACATTTTTTTTTAAATTGACATAACACATGAGCGATACTGATATATTAAGTATCCAAGTATTTTTTACTTGACGCTATTTATTTACTGACATGGATGTTATTCATTAACATAACAAAACGAACAAGTAAATACGCGAGGCTCGGTGTACGTATGGTTCCGAATTATTAACATCCGTTAAACAGGAGCTGTAATTTATTACTCCTATTTTAGGTATGCTTTCTTATTCGATTGCAATATATATAAATAAATAAATCGCAAAGCAGTGGAAGTATTTTAGTATATATTACTTATTCTCCATTAGTTGGTAAATATAGATGAGTATCGAAAACCATAAATGCCAGTTTGGGCACCGCGTATTTATTCTTTTGGAAAGTGAAAGAATGTCACCATCAAATATTGCCACTTTATTACATATTTCATTTCGAGAGAAATTAGTTAACGTAGTTATATCTCAATATTAAAAGTAAACCAACATAAAAGCTGCTTATACAAAACGCGAATCGACGGGTATTTTGGGAATTTATAATTTTAACGAAAGCTTTTTGTAAAATTGAAAATACGTAACATAAGTTAAATGAGCACACTACTTCTAATTCTAATTATTCCAAGGTGACGTATTATGTTTCCTGCAAGTATCTCGACAGTAAGTTTATTTGATTGACGTTATCGCAGGTTTCTGATTCCACCTTGCACTGGTATAAGCTTGTTGTGTTCTTGTGTTATTTTTACTCAGTAGGTTTATTGTAATGATTTTTTACTCAGAAAGAATATTTTTTTCACAAAACTAGTATTGAATGTCTTAATCATCATTTAATAATATTGAGTTGGTTAATAATCCAGTTCATTTCTTAATTTAAAACACAACAATAACCAAACTTACATAGAAAATTCACACATAAAAACTAATACATAATGACAAGCCAACTAACGAAGATTCTGGTTCTTATTGTCCATGAGAAAAAAATCTTACGTCTTCCAAGATCATTGCCATTTGATGACATGTTTTCTCTGTAGAAGTGTACACGCCTTAAATACAGAAAAATCACATTCGTCTAAACTTCGAGTCAGGAATTGAATTCAGGCACATCGAAAATTCCATTACTTAGTATGAATATTATAATCTATTTATACCAATTTAGCAACTCTTCTGACTCTAGCAGTTTCCTGATAGATTCACATTAAATGACTTCTGAGGAGTGTGGCGATGTTACCTCAAACTTATGTTACATTATCTCATTAAAAAAAATCAAAAACATATTATTGAAGCGATTAAAATCATATAGTCCTCTCACTACGACCCTGTACTGTATAATGAGTAACCAAGATAAAATTTTCATAGAAAAAACGCCTCTTATTTTAATATTGAACTTACACAATTTTTTCAATAAGTTTGTATTTATGTGTTTTTTATTTATTTAGTTTTTTTTGTTGTATTTTAGTATTTTGTTACACATCTACTATTAATACTATTTCTTCAGACACTTATATGTTACCAAAAATATTATTGAACATTAACAACTGATAAATAACATTTAAAAACTTAAACATCAACAAATAATTAGAAATGATAACATAGTCTAGTGTAGTATATGATACAGTCGATGTATTATAAATGTATACTTAGCCATGCAATGCTTAGCTTCACTATCCTCTACATCATATATGAACACTGGTATCTCCCCAGTAACCATCCACGTAACTCTACATCCACGTATCAAAGATTATAGATTATAATCTGCAATAACATAAAGAAGTACCTTCAATACAAAATGTACGATATTTTGTAATAGATTTTCCACGAAAGAAACCGTGGGCCACAGCTTATATAGTGCGTGACACTGCATCCTATGCAACGGAATTGGGCCGGCATGACCGGGGAGGTACCTCTCGCTCACTTGATACTGGCTTAAAGTGATAAGTTCGCTTTCGCTTTTCGTGTGTGTTTGTGAATAGCCGGTGGCCTTTTGGAGGGGAGGAGGAAGGGTGGACAATTTATTTGTATAACCATTGTGTGAATGTTAGTGGGTGTGGATAGTTATCAAAAACCCGGGAGGGGGGATAGGAGGGCAACGCATCTGTGTAACTGTCATGCGAATTTCCATAGGCGTAGTCATCAAAAGGCTCCGATTCCTCGTTTGCCCCCCATTTGATTAAAAACAACATTATTTTAGGTATTTATACTAAATACCTAATTATTTTTGAAGCTTCAATTAGCTTTTTACAATTACCAAATACATTCGCAGTCTGTGTGACAGTTTAGATTTCTAGATGCAATTGTTGCAGAAATAAGAGTGTGTCAATTGTAGGTTTACACTAGTGGAATAAGATTGATTTGAAGACAATTGAATATATCTGGCGGTCCCTGTGTGGCAATTTTATCATAATAATGGGTGTGATGTTAATGAAGGTCCGTTTTAAACTATTTGTGTTCCTTTTGGTATAGCTTTTAGCAAAGATTAATAGTTAATAATCTGTAAGTTTAATCGAAACAATACGCAAAGATCTAACCTATTAATAATTTATTTCAATGTTTGCTCAGTGTTATAGAAACCCATGAAACAACCGTCCCGCACATTGTTTTTGCATATAGTTAACGCTACGCTTTATTTATCGGATCCTGCGACACTGACATAAACAATATGGATACCTACACACGAGACACCTGCTTATTGACTGTCGTATGACGTGTGTAAATAACCCTAAGGTCAACTCTTGACGTATTTCCTTTTGTTCCTCAGCCATTTGTAGAAAAATAATTATCATTATGAGCTTCTCAACAATTAGGGTTTCAATAAAAAACGATAAGCGTATTTTTCTCAATAATGTAATAATATGCAACCGTATTGTCATTACTTTTAATATTCTAGTAAGAGGCGGTGCCAGGCTGTATTGCAGCGGACTTGGGCTTGCACACCCATGATGGTACCTCTCGCTCACATAATATCTGCTTAATTTAACAGATGTCGCGTTTCATGTGGTTTGTGAATAGCCGGTGGCCTATTGGAGGGGAGGAGGAAGGGTGGACAATTAATTTGCATAACTATTATGTGAATGTTAGTGGGCATTGATAGTTATCAAAAACCGAGCCCTCGTTTGTCGCATTAAAAAATCTTTACACGTCCTGGATCTTTATAAATATTTGAATACGTTTGAGCGTATTTTTAATAGTAAATCTTTGTTGATGTAGTCATTAAGTTCACCGACGTCGAATTAGTGTCGTGTAAAAATCCTGCGCTTTCTTAGGTACTGTTATTTTGTTGAGGTAACTGTTTTATGGGATAAATGGAAGCTACTACTACTCTCTACTAGCAATTCGCCCGTGAATAATAGAGAACAAGCTGTACTTTTATAACTCCCTCAGGAATCGTTTTTTCAAGGGTAAAAACCGCATCCTGACGACACTGCTCTGCATATCCTAGCAGAGTGCACTGCGTGGGTATAACAACGCCAGGTCCTCGTGATATACGTTGAAAACCTCTCGCTTGAGACTACTGTTCATCAACATTCATCATCATCATTGTACCTCTCTGTAGTCTCTTTTCACGAGGCAGTAATTTCTGCAAAAGAGTCGGCAGTGAGGTTGTCGGCTGGCCTGTGGGCGCTAGGTGGGGCTACCCGGCGCCCTGGCAGAAGTTGACCGAAGAGGGTGGTGCAAGATATTCCGCACATAGTCCTTCCATTCTCGCGGCGAGACTACCTATTGAAGCAATGTGTCAATGTTAATAATTTCGAGAATATCGATCAAATACAAACAGACACCTTTTGGGGCCTTTTCTCAACATAAAGAAGACATAAAATATAAGAATTCCATAGAGCTGATCAATTTTTGAAAGCTAAGGAAGACCGTATATATAAAAAATACAACTATAAAATCGAACACATAATTTACTATCAAGTAAAACATTTTCTTGCTTAATCATACACTGAATTCAAATTAACACATAACAAATGTTCATTAATTACTTAGATACTAAAACCGTTTCTTTGAAATTTACATTATTCCCTCGGATTCGAGCAAGACTACCATAATATGAGTATATTAGACAGTTGAAGGAAAATGTCAATGCAAATAACGATACGATATCAATTTATGGATTTGTCAATTTGATTTGGCACTCCCAGACGACGTGCCTAAAATGTCTCGTGCTAACAATATCCGTGTCAGTTGTAAGTAATGACCATCTAAGGATAAAAAATTCCATTCAATAACGTAATACGTGTATAGTTTATGATAACAGTAGTCTTAGCAATGCAATTACGAGGGTAGATCTAAAAGTTCGCGGCCTAACCTGCATGGAGCTATGACATCTTTTTAAATCTACCGCCATTTGTTAGTATGTGTCATATTGATTTATTGTGCGCAGTTTCATTCCGATACTGTACAACATAAATTTTCTGTGATTATTTGTTTGAAGCAATCTCTCGCAATTTTCAATAATGGAGAAAATTGAACACCGTGCAGTCATTAAGCACCTCAGTAAAAAAGGCCTGTCACCAAAGGACATCCATCAAGATATGGTGAGCACTTTGGGGGAGTCTGCTCCATCGTATTCCAGTGTCAAGAAGTGGGTAGCTGAGTTTAGGTGCGGTCGTGAGAGCATTAAAGATGATTCTAGGAGTGTGGAAGGCCTACATCCTCTACCACGAAAGAAAACATCGATAAAATTTGTGATCTCGTACTGGGTGACCGACGTTTGACCATTGGTAAAATAGTTGAGATAACAAACATTAGTTATGGCCGGGTGCAACACATAATAACGGAAGAGAGAGAAGAGGTTCCATAAGGTTTCGGCTCGCTGGGTCCCGAGGTTGCTTTCAGTTGAACAAAAACGAGTTCGATACACAATTTCGCGAGACTGTTTGGAACTTTTTGAGACTGATCCCGAGGACTTTTGTCTTTTACCATGGATGAAAGCTGGGTTCACCACCATACTCCTGAATCAAAGCAACAATCCAAACAGTGGAAAAGATCAGACTCTCCTACACCGAAAAAGGCTAAGGTCATTTTGTCGACTAACAAAGTCATGGCTTCTGGTTTTTGGGATGCGAAGGGCATTATTTTTGTAGATTATTTACCGAAAGGTCAAACTATAAATTCAAGTTATTATTGTAATCCTTTACGGAGACTCCGGGAAGAAATAAAAGAAAAAAAGGTCGGGAATGTTGCGTAAGAAAGTTTTGTTTCATCAAGACAATGCACGTGTTCACACTTCGGTTGAAACAATGTCTGTAATCCATGATTGTGGCTACGAATTTCTCCCCACCCAGCTCATCCGCCGGATTTAGCCCCCTCGGATTATCATTAATTTCCAAATTTAAAAAAACATTTGGGTGGCTCGAAATTTTCGACCAAAGATAAGGTGATAGTCGCAGTAAACGATTATTTCGCCGACCTTCCGGAATCTTTTTTTTTCGAGGGGATAAACAAGTTGCAGGTCAGGTGGAAGAAGTGTGTTGAACTAGATGGAGACTATGACGAAAAATAAAAATAAATTTAGATCCACTTTTCTTTCATTTTCTTGGTCGGGCTTAGAACTTTTAGATCCACCCTCGTGTTATATTTTATTTAATTTTGTATAAAACGCCTTTTTAAAATCGCATGTGTAATTTTATAAAACTTAAACTTCAATCTAGTTGAAAAGATATGCTTACTTTCACAATTGTGGAATTAAATTGTAATTGTCCGGATATTCATATTGTCCCCACCATGGTTTAAGCCTGGTCGTGGTGGTGGGATTAGTAGACTGGGGTGATCACATACACCTTGGGCGAAGCCAATTGAACTGAGGGGGCTGCTCGTTACTCCTGTTGTAAGAAGAGGGGACTAAAGAGCCGGAGGGGGAAGCACTTTTGCGCACGGGGCAAGGGGTGAGGATGATCCTCACCCCATTGCATAGTTCCAAGATTATTGGAGTTGTCCTGTGGTGGGAGACTACCCATATGGCCTGGCGTTTTTGACTTTGCGTCGTTCCCTTAGGGGACTGACTAGCCGCAGAGGAGCCTTGTTGATTTGTAGTTCCGGGGCAACTCACCGTACGCGGCACTGATGGATCACAGATGGATTATTCGACCGTATAATGTGCCGCGAACCCTACACTTCACTCGACACCATCCGGGGCCGGTGGGGGCGCACATATGCGTTTCCATTTCATATTGTAGTAATCGTCGTATTGTCTAAAAAAATTATAGCCAAAACATTTGTACCCCTCACTAGGCTGTCCACTAAGCTGACTATAGGATATATTTAAGGAACATCCTTGTTGTGGTGTAGACTATAATATTGTGTGATCGCAAGGGTCACAGCATGTACTTACGGTACCACGTAGCGTCATTTAATTTGTCCCACGACTGTAGTCACCGGGTTGGGTTTCATATTCAGCGAACTTTATTTATCTATCTTTATTAACTGTTTATGTTGATTCGTTTCCTTTCAATAGACATTTATTTCATTATGCATTATTATCCCACTCTGTCTTAAAAATCCCTTTCCCTTTTGATGGTCCTTTCTACTGAACATTGTTCATTTTTTTTACACTAATAAAAATCTATGTTACAATATTTTTGGACTTTTGGGTCATAACGATATGTGATACGAATGATATCAGCTTGTAAAACTACAATACCTAGCCGTTACAATTTGATAGTGATGCACAAATCTACGTAGTTTTAGAATTGTCATGTCATCTTGTGCTATTATCGCGTAATCGCAAGCATCGTAGTAATTATTTATGGCGTGACACCGCATTGTTGAGCGACACTGCAACGAATCGGGTTCCACTCTCAACTACCACTGTTGATCTATTTTCCTTGCCTGTTTATGTTGATTCGCTTCTCTGTAGAAGAAATTTATTTAAACAATATTATTCCGCTTTTTCCCCGACTTCGTTTGTCATATCCGTTAACTGTAAAAACATATTTTGATATGGCGGCCAGGTATTTGATTGTGTTCAAGCCTTGTCGTGCGGTGAGACTTGGTAGCCTGGGGTGAACTCAGGCAAAGCCAATTGAACCGAGGGGACATTTGCAACCCTCCTATGAGAAGAAGGGGTTAAAGATCACGAGGTACCCCTCTTATAAGAAAAAGGGACCATGGAGCAATAGGAGGAGGCACTTTTGCGCACGGGGCAAGGGGCGAGGATGGGAACCTCACCCCATTGCACTGTGCCAAAGTCGGTGGGGTTGTTCTGTAGTGCTCATCTGAGGAGGTGGAGCCGGGCCCTTAGATGGCCGACTAGCCGTCGAGGTGCCCTGATGATTTGTTGTTCCGGGGCACTTCACCAAGAGCGGCACTGATGGCTCTCGCGGTGGTTTTTGTGGGTATTCGGCACTATAACGTGTCGCGAGTCCCACACACCACTGGACCCCACTCAGGGCTAGTGAAGGCGCGTAAATGCGTTTTCCCGCGTCAACAAAAAAGAAAACGTATTTGATTGTGTTAATTTTTTTTCGTTTACAGTGTCAGAGTAATAGATATTTTCCTATAAAATACCTACACAATAAAATTATTAATTATGGGGGAAAGTTGATACTCCAGTATAAATTTTTCAAGAGAAACGTGTATAAGTAAGTCAATTGTATGAATCTGTACAAAAATATTTACTTCCATACATACAATTTCTATGCAAAGGCATGAGCTGTGTTTATTAAATATACAATATCATTAGGCAATTTGTAGTCTGTGCAAATCCCGGAGGTTGTAGCCGTGAGCAAATGTAGGTATCTATTATGTAAAACATTCTTAATGAAATTTGGAACGTTTTCCCTGCTCTATCACGTGAAAAATTAAGAATTTATCTTTTTTTTTAGGTGGGAAAATATGCAGCTGGAGCCAACGAGATGTGATACAACCTTTGCTCCTCTTGTACCCCAGATTCTTAATAGGCCATCAGATCAACGATTTAGTTTATAAAATGACAACATATACATCATATCACGCCAGTAACAATTTTGCAGTAATGACAGATACCGTTACCGTAAAAGACAAATTAAAGAAAAACATAAACAAGGGCTTGCTAAAAATGGTTGGTTTTGAATATATCTAATGGTATTAAAAGTGCATTCAAAAGCATCTTCACAATTGTGTGAACAAGAACATTTGTAAATTTCGTGGAAGACATTTATAAAAATATAACCCGTTCCGTTTTATATTAAAAAAGATGTCTCAATTTATTATCCTTATTTCTTTTGCGGAAACCCTAATTTACTTTCCAATTTTTTGGTTTAAGGCCTAAGTGATATTAATTTGATTAATCGTTTCTTTATGTTACTTTATCTGTGTAATGCGACTGAATTGATATTAATGAAAATCTACAAGGACATTAATTTGTGTAATATTTTAGTTTCTCTGAAAAATAATGAGAAGCGCTCGTCAAGGCCTGCTCCTTCAACAGAATAATATGATAATGTACATGTTGTAGTCGTACCGTATAATTCGCCTTATTATGAAATAAGCCGGATCTATAAGTTGAATTTCGAAAAAGGCAGGATATAATGTTATGGCTTTTCAAGAATAGGGACATTTTGGTTCGTGGCTGTCCAGATATTGGCCCGATTGTCCTTACGAGACGACTTTTAATATGGCGGCTGACGTTTAGCCCCATTGAATACTTTGATGTTAGGCAGCGATAGTAATCGATACAAGTATGAAATTAGGATATGTGTTTTTAGTGCAAATAAAAAGAATAACCTCACTTCAAAGGACTAATCCTTTGAAGTGAGGTTAGGGTACGCAAACAAAGTGGGTTAATATATAATATATTCTTTGTTTAGACAAAGACACAGATATTATCCCACTTTGTTTCTGTGCGGCTAAGTTTGTTGAGTAACGTATAAAGCCGAGTACTTTCTGGCGGAATTTCACTCAGCTGTATTCAATCCGGATAATCGTTAGCCCGCCACAAAACAAAAGGGCCCTGTTACTAGTCGTAATTAAATACGCCGATTTAAACAATTCGACTGTGACATACAAATAGTTCGAATATATAATCTTACTTATAGATGAGTTCTTTGCTCTTTACCTCCCCATTCGGGAATTAGCGTGAAGATATGTTGTTGTTATTATAATATTGTGATAGATTTAAATATTTATTACTACTAGCTATCGGCCCCGGCTTCGCATGTGTATAACAGGGGATCTAACTTTCCCCGGGAATAGGTTTAGGCATCCTTTAGTGATATTAGTGCTTTTTATAAATGGTTAAATTTCATAAAATTTATAAGCCACGTGCAAGTAACCAAGAAACCATATTATAGTATTACAGTAAACCAATATTATAGTAAATGTAATTAATACTTCAATTGCAAGTTGTACATTACCTTCCACTATCAACTTTGAAGACGTACCTATTAATTATTATGAGTAATAATGCTTTTAAGGAAGTAGTGCCATGCTGAAGAGGAAGTGCCATGGATGGTGCATGACTCTACATCTTTCTATGTAACGGAATTGGGCCGGCACGTCCGGGGAGGTACCTCTCGCTAACTTGATATCGCCGTATAGTGACGTCATAGGCATCGGTAGTCTTAAAAATCTGCGATTATTCCTTTGCCCCATATTCTGTAAAAAATATATATCTATCTTTTATGCCTTTTTATTTTGTGTGTTCGTGTTCCTAATTTGCCATCACTTTAAGAAAAAAATAATTGGATGTTATTCTTATGTTTTTCTTTGATTGTCTTCTTAACTTGTTTCAGTTATTTTAGGAAAAAAGTATTACTTTTTCAATTTTAATTGATTCATTGATCATTTCACGTTAATCATGCCACCAGTACGAAGGCACATGGATATAATTACAGAATCCAGAGTGATAACTATGATTAAAGAAAGACGTTCTCAGCGTTACGCGGGTTTGCAGTTGGGTTTTTCTCGAAGAGCTGCCCAAAATGTATTGAATCGCTTCCAAGACCCTGGCAGTGTTGCCAGGAGACCTGGTTCAGGTAGAGTTCGCATAACAACGACTCATGAGGATCGGTACATCCAACTAAGTGCTCGTCGTGATCGTACAGTAACGACAACGAATACCCGTGTCAGTGGTCAAACTATACGTAATCGATTGCACGAAGACCAGCAAACGTCAAGACGACGAATTGTTCGAATTCCTCTGAGTAGGGTCCAACGTGCAAACCGATTAAGATTCTCCCGTCAGTATTTGAACTGGGGGATTAATCAGTGGGGCGAGGTGCTTCTTACAGACGAGTGCAAAGTAAAATTTCTTAATGATGATCGGCGTGTTACAGTGTGGAGACGACCTGCATTCACGAAGTTGAACGTTTCGGTGGTCCCAACATAAAGGTTTGGGGTGAGATTAGTTTACACGGTTAAACCGAGCTCACCTTTTTAAATTCGAGTACCGTAACTGCAGAACGTTACATCGAGGATGTGATCAGGCCTCAAGTGATCCCATTTGCATAGCAAGTGGGGCCTGCGTTCGTCCTGATGCAAGATAATGCCCGTCCACACACAGCTCGATCAACCCAAACTGTCCTAGAAGGGTCTCATATTGAGGTTATTACCATGCATATCACGATAGAGCAATTGTGAGACCAATTGAAACGAATAGTTAGAGAGAATGAGCAAGGGGTCTACTACCAACAGCAGCTGATTGACGCTTTAAAAGATGCTTGAGAGGAGATTCCAGATGAGAACGTGAGGAATTTAATCCAGAGTATGCATACGAGGCTTCTGGAGTGTATTGCTAATAGAGAAGGACATACTCATTATTAAAAAGATGAAACAAAAGAGACAAGGACAGCAATTTGTCTTTTTCCGGTGATTTCTTTTGTTCATGTGTTTCATTCAAAATGGGCAATTTTATTATGAACATAAAAAACAATTCATGATCATTTTTTTAAGCAATTGTTAGCCCATATTGTAATCAATGACATTATTTTGTAGTTACATAAGTTAAACAAGTTAATGCCTTTATTATTTTCACGATACATCAAAAAATCTTAGTGACCCTTTTTTTTTTATATATATATATATAACACAACCTATACCTATAGGTATATGTTGTGTGTTATCTAAAGCACGTGTATCAACGGGGAATAACTTTGTACTTTGTTGGGCCAGAGGGAAAACCCAATGCCATGATATAACATTATATGCAATGGACTTTACATCTAATTGCAATCAAACCCATTAGCCTTATTTGTCTTCTGCGGACTCAACACCCGTTGTTAGCCCAACCATATCCAGGGTAAAGTAAAGACAATCTAATGAGTAATGAAATGACTTGTGTTACAGATAGGTGTTAGAGGTATTAGACAACGCGACGGTCCCCACCACGGCTCAAGCATTTTCGTGGCCGTGGTTCACAGTAGCTTGGGGTGAATCCAGACACCTTGTGCGAAGCCAATTGAACCTTGGAGGCGGGTGCTCTCTGTACCCCTCTTATAAGAAGAGAGGTCTAAAGAGCAGGAGGAGGAGCCGATCTTAGTAGAGTTTTAAGAAGAGGGGACTAAAGAGCAAAAAGAGGTGGCACTTTTGCGCACGGGACAGAGGGCGAGGATGGGGTCTAAAAGTAGTGGGGTTGTGCTATGGTGCGGGACAATCACACCTGTGGAGGTGGCGTCGGTCCATTTGGGGGCTGACCAGCCGTCGAGGTGCCCCGATAACTTATTGTTCCGGGGCACCTCACCAAAGTGGCACTGATGGCACTCGCGTTGTTTTTTGTATTCGGCACTGTAACGTGTCGTGAGCCCCACACACTACTGGATCCCAGTCTGGGCCAGTGAAGGTGCCTAAATACTTTTTCCCGCGTCAACAAAAACAAAAATTAATTGTCTAAACAACGGTAACGTTTCTTATAAATTGTATGCAATTATAATTTAATCATAGAAATCCTACTTAGTCGGGAATCTGTTAAAACAAAAAGAATATGATTTTAAGTTAATGTTTACTATATATTTTCCACTTGAAATGTCCCTACATTAGCCTTTTCCCTGATTGGACACTAACAATAAGTAACCTGTTAAAGCTAAGCTTCTTAGGCCAACCCAATATCTATAATATTTTGTCTAAGAAACAGAAGTGTTGGAGCAAATTAAATTGTTGTTACTATAGGTGTTTTAATTGACTTCATGGGAAGTGTTTAATTAAGCCTATTATCTATTGTAGCCGTTATTAACAATTATTATCATCTATACTAATTAGACATTAATTGCTTCACGTCATACGTTTTTGCATTAAGAATTATATTTAGTTTAAAATGGATGAAATTTCTTTAGAAAGCCTAGAACACAAAGCTATTCAAGAAAAAAAGAATCGAAATTTGGTGGGGTTGTCTTGTTGTAGATTAAATTTCTAATACAGTCATATGTTTCTCCTTAATACTTAATATACCTGATATGGCTTGACATCTTCTTAGGCAATCCGTAGACACACAATAGTGAGTGTAGATGTATTCAAGATATGTCCATTTTTGTCGATTTTGTCCAGTGACATTCTAATTTCAGCCGGCCATTCTAACAAGGGCATCCATCCACAATGTGGTTTACTCTCCACGTTCCGACATCCAGTTATAGGTGGCTCGGTACTGCATAAAACTTAACTTCAATTTTTATTCGAGTCACATAACACGTCATTATCAAGGAAAACATTTCTCCACCCATTGATTCTGCACCCGAATAATTTAACATATTTCATATATAGTCAAAAAGCAGGTAATGTCAAAATCTTAGAGGTAATTTTACACACTAAGCTATTAATATTCTGAATGTATAATGAAACACAAATTGTTTATTCTCTCGACATTTACAATTACACTTTATAACGCATCTACGCCCCATAAAACACTGCAAGCAATGTGCTCCTTCACAGGTATCATATAATTAATACAAGATAGGCCAGCTGCTGTCAAGTATATATAATATTTTCAAACAAAACCTAAAGCCCTATTTTCGAAAATGGCTAGACGAAATGTAATACGGTGATTTATACAATGCGACTATGACACAATATTATGCGACTGTGAATAGGCATCAATAACTACCAAATGGCCCCGATTTCTCTTTTGTCCCCCTACGCCATAAATAAAGCTAACATTTTAAAAAGTGTATTTATTACTCGATCATTAAATTTCAGAAAGAGGCAGTGCAGCTGAATCTAGTCAGCATGAACGAATAGGTATTTCTTAGATATTATAGTGCCGAATACCCATTGAAACCACAGCGAGTGCCATCAGTGCCGCAATTAGTGCGGTGCCCCGAAACAGCAAATCATCTTTGCACTTTGACGGTTCCACTTTAATAGAAGTATTGTTCCGCACCACAGGACAACCCCCAACAACTTTGAGACGGTGCAATGGTGTTCCCATCCTCGCTCTTTGCCCTAAAGCACCTGCTCTTCTTGCTCTTTAGTCCCCTATTGGAGTTAGTCCCCTCCTATAAGAGAAGGTGCAAATTGCAGCACCTATGTTTCAATTGGCTTCGCCCATGTTGTCTCGGTTCACCCTAGCCTACTAAGCCTCACTGCCACGACAAGGCTTGAAACATGGTAAGTAATGAACCAAACCAATTCGACACATTCGAGAGGCAAACGGTTCGCGTTAAATTTGTACAGTGTTTATGTTGTTACATGTCAATCCCTTATTTGTGTAGATACTTCAACAAATGTATTTTCTTCCTTTCGTATTGTATTTTATTTCTTTCTTTTATGATTCGTATGTATTCGGTGGCACACCCACCACGGGAAAAATGTTTTTCACAAGCATCTCTGTAAAAAAATTGTCTTTATTTTTTTTTGTTTTTACCAAACAGTACCTTCAACACTTGTTAACACCAAAATGATCAATACAAACTGGTCTTGGTAGCTAACGACAATAAAAACGTACATTGTTTTAGATTCCCTAGTGAAATCATCATTACGAAGTTGGTAATGGGCGCGCCAGATGAATGGGGTGCGGTGCTCCGATTCTCGATGGGTGGATAAGAGCGGATTAGGGATAAGTTGGTTTACTGACCTTGGCTTCCGGAGGCGTGGTATGGTAGGCTGAGCACACACGGTATCCCCCCTTGAGCTGATCTCGGCTATTTAACACTTAATTGTATGTCACGCACACGGATATGAGAAACGGAATATTAAAATAAGATGTTTTGAGATTAAAATGGAAATGCGCGCACGGCCGGCCGATACTTTCGGGAACGAGACGTTTTCGTTTCATGCGCTGTACGCATGCAACGAAAGTGTCATTCGTCATTCTACTGAAGTGACACCTACGTCCTGCCAACCTTTTGGATTAGCGGGAACAGGTAATACGCGCTAAGCTTCACGTGCCCTGTCAAAGAACGTCTTTGGAGGGCATACTACTACGTTGCATTGTATTTAACTGTTTTTAATTTTGGTCCTTTAATTTATGCTTTGGAAGCGAGGAGAAGCCCAATACAGCTGCATCTGATTGCTATGTGTGCCTTCTTGTAACGTAACTAGATATGGGTTCCAAATTGTGTTATGTAATGTTCCAAAGTGACCAATGCCCCCGCAGAGTGACCCCGCAGATGGGAGAGATGTATCCAGATATGAGAGTATTTGTAAAGCTAATTTAACTATTATTATCATGGCCAGGGGGACTGAGAGGTCCCTCCTCCCTCGACTCTGATGTATGGGCCAGCTCGTGTGCAGTAACTAAAGTGGCCTCGGCGCTGACTTGAACGGCACATGATATATATAGGATTATGACCGAGTTGGCTGATTGCTGGTTATAGAATGCTTGCTTTTTTCTCACCCAGCTAATGTCTTCATTAAAGTATAATTTATGCTCATTATAAAGCTTTTATACAGTTTTAACAGGTAAAAGTGTCTGTAAAAGATACTAGGATCATATAGAATAGTTTAGCTAAAAAAGTTCTTGTGCTAAGGTGACAACAAAGTGTTACTTTTGAAACATATTTGTTCCTTTTATCGTAGTATTTTAATACATTGATAAAAAGTAATTTTCATTTACTTCTTTATTCTTATTTACATAAAAGTACTTACTTGGATAAAATAGGAGTAGAAAACTAATATTGTTATAACAAAAGGTGTTTTTTCTGTTTCTATCTGTTATCTCTTCCAAATGATAATAATTGAATACAGATTTTTTTTATAGAATACCTATTTTTGTGGTCGCCCTTACCTTATGTGCGTGTGCATCTAATACGGATAATACCAGCTTTATGATAACATTATATATGTTAAAGTCTGTAGTCTGTGGAGGCTTAAAGATGAGTGCAAAACAAATGAGGACCGATCCTCAAGAGGTTAACAGCCTCCGCTTCAATATTTCAACGCTTATGAACAGTACATTAGACACAATGATATATTTGAAAATGTTCAAAACAAATTATACCTAATGGATCTTTACTATACAACAGAGGGACTGAGAGGATAATGTAAAACCGCTTGTAGAATCAAGTGTGGACATTGTTGGTTCACTTTATCAACCGAATAGCTGCGCTACAAGTTCAGGCACATTTTAGCGTGATGGTAGGTATAATATAACCTTTAGCCTTCCTCGGTATATTGTCTATTTAACACTGAATTGGATCTGATGTTCAATCTTACTTTGATTTTATTATATTAATGTGAACTTGCTGAGATGAGAAAGATAAAAGATCACAATGAGAAAGGTATCTCCATTGGTTCGGGCAAGTTGGAGCCGCCTACCTGTATGTTATATAATATACAGATAGATTTGATAGGCACAAGCCTATATTTTAATTTTGTAGTCTTTTACATTCGATTTTTTTATTTAGTAAAGAGGAGGACAAATGAGAAATCATCCATGCCAGCCCATGAATATCGGGAATCAGCATAATTACTTTGCCATTGCATGTACCTTCTTTTTCACCCCCCCCCCCCCAATGGACTAATTCAGTAAATACAGACATTAATTGCCAAATACATAAATCTACACACTTTACTTCTTTATTTTAATAAAAGTATTGATAGTGGATAAATATTATTTTTAAATAATATTGATTCACTGATGTAATCCTATGTTGCTCTAATCGTTATCACGTGTGTGTGTGTGTGTGTGTGTGTAAATACGTTATCAGGAGCGGCAATGGGGAAGGCCCCTGTTCCTACTATATAAATAAAGGTTTCATTGATAACTTTTCATTTCCAAGTAAATATCTGCTATTAGTTAAACAATTTTATTCAATAGATATTATTGAAATTGAATCAAATTAATTACGTTCATAAGAAATAATCAACTTCAAATAATTCGTTCTGTCAAAATGAAATATTTGTTTTTTGCACTTTCTACTTTTCTGCTGAAAATCACTTCGGGTAAGAATTAATCTAGATCTTGTTTTTTATATATAGAATGGGGGGCAAACGAGAAATCGAATCCTTTTTACCACTACCGACGCCCATGAACATGCACATATTTACTATATCGATGAGTGACCCTCCTTCGGCCTCCTCCGTCCTTTGGGCCACAGGCTACTCACAAACTGCACGAAACGCGACACTGAAGATGTCACTTTACGGCGGTATTACGTGAGCGAGAGGTACCTCACCGGTCGTGCCAGCCCAATTCCGTCGCATAGGAGAATGTGTCATGCATTGTGCACGGCAGTAGCGAATGAATCCGCGGGGCAGAGCTGCTAGTATAAACATTTTGGAAGAGGTAGTGCCATGCTGCATAGGAGGAGGTAGCTACCTCCTTATTAATTCGCTTAAAATCTTTTCCAATATAACCATTTTTTTCCGGATGGAAACATTTGCGTCCCAATGGGAGTTTGTGCTCAATTTAAGATAGTCCAAATTCACATTCCCATGTTAAATATAAATATGTTGTACCATTTGTTACAGCTTGTATGGAGCGTTACTCCACACAAGCTACTAAAATCCATACAAGCTAGTAAGATTGGAAAGTCAAGAGCAATTTTTTTGTGTTTATAATATGAAATATTATAAAAATACACGCAGGTAAAAAGGTCAGTATTAAAATCGTGTGAAACAGGAACGGAGCGTAACACTTTTTTTTGTACATGATTTGTCTTAATCCAAATGTTCTTCTTTTCATGGTGTTTATGGGGTGCCGCTTTACCGTGCTTACGTCTCTTGCGCATTATTCATTACAGATTTTCTTTCGTTCGGAGTTAACCGCCCGCAGGTTTGTTATATTATTCTGTTTCTAGCTCAAGAGTGTGGAGTGGTGCCAATAGAATCATGGAGCGGGACTCCGTCGTTAAGGACGCAGTGGTTAACAAAACCAATAAACTTGGTTGTAATACAACACACAGTCACCACAGAATGTATGACGGACGAAGATTGTATAAGAAGCCTGAAGTCTATACGATCGTATCAAACATCCCAGGGATTTGAAGATATCGCTATGTCGTAAGTATTATATATTTCTATACATGGACTAACGCCTCGGTTAGCCTATTAGGCAACCTAAGTAGGTGGCAAAAGATCTACAAATTTCTATTGTTTGTGAAATATTATGCATAAGTGCCATGCAGCATAGGAGGAGGTAGTGCCATCCATAGTGCATGACACTACACCCTCCTATGCAACGTCAGTCCTGTGTAGGGCGCCATCTTTTTTTTTTGGTGACGAAGGAAAATGCATTTACGCATGATACCTGGGAGCACGGGTAGACCCCCAGACCTATATTGGACTCGGCCATTGAGTAGCAATACCAAATAAACTCCTACGGGAGCCTTCAGCCGCTATTAGTGGAGGTCCCGGATCTGCAGGCAACAGGATCCCTCCAGCGACAGGCTGACCTCGGCGAAAAGGCCAGACGTCTCCTCCTCGGGGATTGTCCGGCTACGCTATGACAGTCCCCACGACGTCGTGTCTTTATGGAGTGGACCGGGTTCCCATCCCGGCCCGACACGGAACCCAGGTGCCCAACTGTAGGCGCTGCAGATAGCGCCTTCTTCGTACCCCTATTCGTCGTCGACGGGGGGAGGCCGCGTCGGCAGCCTCCTCTCTCACCCGCACGTCGGCTTCCTTTTGGGACACGACGGTCTCGCAGAAGGAAGCCACCGCCTGGTGTGTAGGGCGCCATCTTCATTAAGGATTGCTAGCATAATATTATAACAAAACTTTATTTTTTTTTATTTTTAGCTAGTGAGATATTATTCTATCTATTAAGATACAGGACCACATTTGAAATGAACCGTTTCTTTCGTTGCAGCTTCCTTATTGGTGGTAATGGAAAGGTGTACGAAGGCGCGGGTTGGCGAGTCGGGGCGAGCACTCGAGAGTACAACAACCGCTCCATCAGCATTTCCTTCATGGGTGATTTTAGAAGTGAGTAACCCACTTAAGTAAATTCCTATTCAATATATTGTTATTTGTGACATATATTTGGTGAAAAAGAGAAAAAATTAGATATCCTACATACGTTATTAATAATGCACTGAATAAATATTGTATAAATGAAATTAAAAAAAATAATAAGGAAATTTGGATCTGATAGGGCTTTTTATTTATACTCTATATATTCTGTTACAAGTGGATATTAATGAATTTATGTATTACAGCCAAATCACCAACACCTGTTGCTTTATATGCAGCCCAGGAGCTGTTAGCTTGCGGGATGCACATAAAAAATCTAGGATTCAGTTACAAGCTGGTGGGACATCAGCAGCTCGCCGCAACCCTTAGTCCCGGGGCCAAGCTACAGAGTATAATACAAACGTGGCCTCATTGGACAAGTGACGTCAGAGATCTGTAGAAAGATTGGTTTTTAATTTGCTTAATTTTATTTCTCATAATTTGTAATCCACAATGAGGCTCTGAAAATTATTTATATATATAATCTTAATAAAATTATGTTAATTATAATTTTATAACAAAATTTTATTTATTTTTATTTGAACCATGGTCTTAAAATAGGTGGATGGATGCAAGTGGCTAGTGATTGTAAGCTATGGCGCTCTATGGGGGAGGTCTATGTCCAGTGGTTGTCGTCGTGCAGCTGACGACGATTATCTCAAAAATCATTAGTTATCTACTAATTTAAGACAAACCACATGTTGCCGCAAAGAGCCTTACCTTACCTGCTACAGTTCGAATAAATATATTTTAACACACATCGAATCGAACACACAGATCGAATAAAATCAGACACAGAAAAATTAATAAAAGGCTTTATTATGACTCGAGACTATGATAGGCAAATAGTCAAGTATTAT
Source organism: Eumaeus atala (assembly GCA_017140195.1). Lineage (NCBI taxonomy): Eukaryota > Metazoa > Arthropoda > Insecta > Lepidoptera > Lycaenidae > Eumaeus > Eumaeus atala. The sequence goes on from JAFELO010000072.1 coordinate 65,082, forward strand.
AATAATTAAATCTTTTCTTAGAGTTAGAGTTGGAGGAGACCTCTATGTACTTATTCTTACAACTTATCGCCCGGAAATCTAAGTTAGGTCTCTTTATACAATTTTCAACTGTACCTAATTTCAAATTCCTCCATGGACGCAATTGTTTAAAAATGGATGCAAAAAATTTGCTTCGAGTATGTGGTAGTACAATGATAACAATGCATATAGATAGGCTACTGAAAATTAAATTATAAATATTATAATATTCACTACTGTGCTACAAGTATATTAAACTGAATTCAAATCAGATCACTAGTTCCTGAGATTAAGTCGTGTAAATAAATAAAGTCTTTTCAATTAATTGTATAGGTATACCCGTACGTTACTGCCTATACTAATATCGCGAAGAGACTAGCCGACTTCAAAGTACGCATTATAGTGCACAAGTGTGAGAGCAGCCACAAGTGCACTCGTTCTCTTAATCTCATCTCTGGTCGACATCTTGATCATGGTCATGAGACGACATCTCCTGGTCGTATATATAAATATTGAAAGTATTACACACAATCTTATTAAGTAATATATAAATCCTTATGCAGTGTACCAGTAGGTATGAACTCCAACTTATATTAAACATCAAAACCTAAAGAAATATTGTTTATCATTTGCGACGTCGTGTTGATAACGTAAACTACATGACGTAGACTACGTAATTTCATCGCAGTAAATTTTGATGGAAATATGGGAATATAAAATAACCTAACAAATACATACAAAACATCATAGTGTTATTTATTTTATGCATAGAATAATATAATAATTATCCGTAAAAGTCTAAGTTGCTCCACCATTTAATAAGGCGTGGTCTAACATAATAAAAAACAGATGCGTCGAATGTTAACCTTCGAAGTTTGACTGTTCTTCTAGCCGTAAAGGTCAATTATACATATATTAGACTATACTTGGATTGACTATGTGTTGTCTGATAGACGAATAACAGATCTAACATTAGCAGTTGATAAATTATTATGTAAATATTTTAAATGTGAAATAAATTTTAACAAAATTGTCGATCTAAAAAATAAAACACGTATTTGTATAAAAAAGTAAAAATAGCTCTGGATGTTTCCAGTAATCCCATCGTTGGATCACAAGTTGGTCCCATGACTGCCTGGGGAGGAATTTGTCCATCACCATTCCATCCAAAAAAAAAAATTAGTAATTTTGTCCACAATTGGCGAGGTAATAGCCTAACATACATTAAGGAAATTACAGTTGAAATAAAAACTTCTCCTTTTTTGAAGTCGGTTAAAGATTTGCTTAATCACATGTAAGCATTTATTTTACTTTGACAGTTTCTTGGTTGGACGAGTTTTTGTTCATTCCAGAAGGGCACCTCGGCCATGACGTAAGTACAATCTCATATTAATTAATTTAGTTTTATTTAAATACTAAAGATTATTTTACCCATAAATATAATTAACCCGTTTTAAGTCCGCGCTCACGTACCGGCCAAGCGAAAGTGGCAAAAAGTCTGTTATAAATTCGCAAAAACTAAAAAGAGATTAAAAGGAACTTAATATATTGTCGGTTATGCTTTATCTGTTAAATGAGAAATCCTCTGGGATTTTAATCCAATTAGTATTTCTATTACACTAGTAGCGTACTCGTTCAATTGCGATCTTATTTGACATAACGAGACTATGTACATAGGTACATATATACATATATAATATATAGGCTATAGAGCCTTTCTTGATGAATGTACCGACAGTCTTATCTGAGAATAGCGCGTTCGATCAAACAAAGAAACACTTCTCGTCTATACATATAGTAAAACAGTAAAGAAGTCCGTCTCTGCATTAAATATATTTAAAAAAAAAATCTGTTTGAACACGCTAGCTAATGGACGGATTCAAATGAAACTTTTTTGTTGTATAGCTAGGCAACATATAGGGCGTAATAAGATGTTCGCGAACGCAGGGCGGACACCAACTAGTTTATGATATTACACACACACTATAGAAGTACCTACGTGTATTGTACAAATAGTGTTTATTGACAATAATTTCTTGGTGATATATTGATCTGTGTTATGTTACAAAACGTTAGCATAGCTGCAAGTATATCCCCACTATGCTTCAAGCCTTGTCGCGGCGGTAGGGCACAGATTTTTGTGATGTAAAATCTGTATGTGTAAGTAATAATGGTCTTGCTGAATTTCAGTTACGGCGATGACGTGAATAGACACGAGCTAACTGTGCAGGACAAAATACTATTGTGCTCGAGTATCTGTGTAGACCTAAATGTACTCTCTTTTTCCTGTCGCTTATTCGGATCTGCAATTAGGGTTAGGAATGACGACTTAATGCGCTGACGTACCTCTTCAGCAATGCAACTGCTCTTCAGGGACGCAACAGCGCGAACTTTTTGTCTGTAAAATATAAGAATGTAATATTGGTATCTATAATAATAATTATTATTATAATATTATTTGTGGACTTATCACACCACGTTGGCCTAGTCGTGTGGTAAGTACCGTAAGGACTTGTGTTACAGGTACTAGACAACGCATATATATTTAATAATATTCTTATAAATTTAAGAAATTTTATGTATTTAAGATTATATTATATAAATACATATAATATATGTATAATCATCTATGACCTAGGCGGGATTCCAACCCGCGACCTCTGGCGTAACACGTGGACTAACCGCTACGTTACCAACTGAGCCAGCCGGTCACACCAATGATTTTTTTTCTTTTTTCTACAACAATATTACAATAATATCAACAACAAATAATCAGGACACTTTGACGGCAGGTCGATCCCTTAGGGGACCGACTTGCCGTCGAAGTGCCCTCCTTCACAGCAGGATTGCCCCGCACCATAGGACAACCCCGCTTGCTCATTTGTCCCCTATTCATATAACAGGGGTTACAAAGAGTCCACTCTTCCTACTTAGCCTCTCTTATACTGAGCTACTGAACCCCATCGCCACGACAAGACTTGAACCATGGTGCTGCTCTACGGAACATTTCTTGTACGCGGGGAAATGCTGTGTGGGGTCCAGTGGGGTGTGGGGCTCGCGACATATTATATTGCCGAATACCCATAAAAACCACCATTTGCTGCCTTTGGAGAGGTGCCCCGTAAGAACAAATCAGAAGGGCACCTCGACGGCTAGTCAGCCCTCAAAGGGACAGATTCTACCTCCACGGACGGGGTTGTCCCGCACTACGGGACAACCACACCAACTTTGGAACAGTGCAAAGGGGTTCCCATCCTCGCCCCTTGCCCCGTGCGCAATAGCGCTGCATCGTTTTCTCTTTTGTCCACTCTTCTTATAAGAGGTGTACAAAGAAAGTCCACCTCCTCGGTTCAATTGGCTTCGCCCAAGTTATCTCAGACCACTCCAGGCTACTGTGAGAACTTCCGCCACGCCAAGGCTCGAACCATGGAGAGGTTCTGCGCAACCCGTCTCTCTCTATAGGAGGTCCAAATAGCTTCAGTTACACTAATTTTAATTACAAAATTATTAGAAATTAAATGTTATTCTATTTGCTAGCGTGTACGGTGTAAACACGTAATAAGAACTAAACAAAATTAATGATATGGCGTTTGTCAAGACATACAAATGTTAAAATTTATTAGCAATATTCCGGATTATTGATACTAAATCTAGCACGTGTGTCATCTATTCTTGTAAAGTAGCACATGTATTTATATCCTAAATTATAACAAAAATCATGCTACTCTTACATCTACTGTGTGGCCACTCCCTATATTAAGATAATTTTTAATATCGAAATCTTAAGCTTAATTACGCAGACAATTTAATTGTTAGTGCAACTACTATATGGAACTTTGTTCTTTTTTATTAATACCAGTCACTTAAATTAAATTAATACAATGACCACAAGGAAATTAATACAATGACCACAAGGAAATTACACACGGGCTTCACTGCCCTGAGGGTATGCGTGTTCCACCACGGACGGGAGGTCCCGGACTCGACGCACCGGCTAGGACCAAAAATGTGTTATTGGGATTTATTAATTTCTACTAACCACCCCAAAGTCTGGAAGTTAATCTTACTACCTTACTGTGTAGGTGACATTATAGCGCACAATCGTATGCGCAGAAACAAATGGACTATGTATTCCCTTTTTCTCGTATCCATTCTTCCCTCGGTCAGATGTAATTGAAATTCGGCTATTAGGAGGGTATTATTAAGGTCAAGTGAGACGAGTGATTTAAGAGCTACGTCTAATGTATACCGAATATATATACACCTAAGTCGTATATATATAAAAAATATACCGCCAACTTTTTTTTACTATATCTAACGATACTTTATTATGGACAAAATTTTTGCCGATATAAAAAATTGTCAGTCAAATTATACCTAAATAAACTTGTTTAAAATATTAGATACCGTCATCGCTTAAATTGTTTAAGAGCTGGAATAATGAGTAAAGGCTTCTTAATATATTTCACTACATATTGATGTAGGTTAAGACGAATATTTGTCATTACAATAAAACTATTTTTACGGATTTTATCTCGATTTATTTAATTATTTAACTGGCCCGTCGTTTCAGAAGCTTCACAGCAATCAGTCCACCCGTGACCATGGCTGCTGTAAAGCTTCTAAAACGTCGGGCTAGTTAAATAATTAAATAAATCTAGATAAAATCCGTGAAAGTAGTTTTATTATTTCACTACTTTTTGGTAAAACTTCAAAGTTCTGCGGGATAAGATCGAATATCAGCAGATGGTCACAGGTTGCTGTTGCGATTGGGTATATCTCATATGTGCGCTGCTTTCCTTCACCCCATTCTGATACCTAATCTCCCCAATGGGCCCCGGACACTCACAAACCGCACTAAATAAGACAATGTAAGTGACAGGTACCTTCCTGGTGGTGTCGGTCCCAATTCGACTGCAATGTAGCATGGTGCATGGTGTAGCAGCATAGCACACTACCTCACAATTAGCACCATTTATAAAGATCTTTACCTTTCATTTCACTCAACTGTACGTTGAGACTTTGGTCTCAATTTATTTATAATTTTATCAATAATTTATTTATAAAATTATAAAAAATGAAGTAATTATATTAATAATTCTAACACATAGAGAATGGATTTCTAACACCCGTTAGAAGAAGTCTTCCTAAACGACTGATTCTGTAGATTCTAAACGAAACTCCCACATCATAAGTAAGAAACACATTCCTGACGATTGTTATGATAAATTGGAATGTTAGAGATCAAAAGTTCACAAACAACACATAACTAGCAGTTGACACGCCTCTATAAAATATTGTCATAAATAATGTCAAAGGTCCAACACAATGATTTCGCATTGTATGATAATATTAAACGGTAAAAACATTCAACAATGTGCGGTCTGAACTAAAGGCTGTCTGAGTTTCCAGCGTGAGCAAAATGTATAAAAAATTTCAAGAGCCACAGAATTGCATTAGAAAACTTTGATTGAATTATATCTTTTTTTTCTTTGAAATAAGATTTTGAACAATGTTATTGTGTATAAACTTTTTAGATATAATACTTTAATAGTTCTGTTACTACCTAAAACATTATTAAATTAAGATATGTTAACAACTTAAATATTGTCAAATAAAATTGTTTTAAAAAAAAGTGTTAGTAAGAAGTAGTGCCATGCTACATTGCAGCGGAATTGGGCCGGCACTACCAGGGAGGTACCTCTCGCTCACTTGATAGTGCCATAAAATGACACACTCGGTGTCGCGTTTCGTGCGGTTTGTGAGTAGCCGGTTGCCCATTGGGAGGTGAGGTGAAAAGGATGACAACACATCGGCACAGTTTGTGAGTAGCCGGTGGCCCATTTGGAGGTGAATCTGCTATAATTTAACTTTGTCATTTTAATAACGATGTATCAGTTAAATTATTTGTATGAAATTTAATTGTAATGTGGGTGTAATTATTATTATTGAAATTATTAACGTGGAATAAGTATCTAGATGTAACTAACAAAAATACGGATCAGATTCGAAATAAAATGTTGTTCATTTTCTATAAAATTTGCTAAGGAGGCTTCTCATTTATAATTGTTGTAATAACGGCATCCGGAATATTTAATCTGTGAAAATTCTGTCTAGCCGTCACGATTCATGAGAAACAAAATAATGACAGAAAGACATACAGACATTTGGACAGACGGAAATTGGATTCTTAGTAATAGGATCCCGTTTTTACCAAAGATCAAATCCCCTGTACTATCAAATAGAATAAACCGGTGGAATACCTAACCACCTTACTTTTTGTAGTCTTTATTGTAATTATTGTCCTACGTTTTCAATCGGCTTACGGTAAGTCGGTAACAAAATCAGACGAAAAAGAAACTCCGATCATCATAACCACAGGATTTCAAGTGCAACGCGCGTGAAGGGTTCGTCACAATCACGAGTATCCATATAACCCGGCAAAGAATACGTTTTTTTGTGCCCCCTTAAATAACACATTAGTATCCTTTTGTGTTTGTTTTTATAGCGGCAATAGAAATACATCATCTGTGAAAATTTCAGCCGTCCAGCTCACAGTTCATGAGATACAGCTTGATGGCAGATAGACGTACAGACGGACATCTAATTCTTGGTAATGGTGCACCGTTTTACATACCGCCCCTTTCACAACACCCTTTGGATTCGAGACCCTAAAAATAAATAACCAATAGACACAATTCACATCTGTATGCAAGTTTTTTTATAGAACCTATTCTAGGTGCATACGAGCGGTCGTAGCCTTTTTACGACTACCGACGCCCATGAACATCCACATAGTTACTATACCGATGCGTTGCCCTCCTCTCCCCCACTCCCAATGGGCCAGTGTTGAACGGTGAGGCCATTGCATATTGGACATTGTTTTAAATGCAGTCAACATTCTTTCTTCTATATAATGTAATCTTTCACCTATATAATACTTACAATTAAATATACTAAAGATACTGCTTTCAATTATAAACATAAATAATCATTAAATTATGTTAGAAAGCAGTAGTTAAAACAATTGTTCATTAAATGAATTGTACATTTTTGTGAAGAAATAATTTTACGCTGCCTAGAATATAAAACAAAGCGGCTTACTCTTTGTTAGTTTTCCTTCATATTATGCATTTTATTGTAAATGACCGATGTGCCCCGGCTTCGCCCCTGAACAACAAGGGCTTATCATGCACTAAACCTGTCCCGGTAATCACCATGGGTGCAAATCGCATGAGAATCCGTTCGAAGATTTTGAGAAAACCGATCACATTCAGACAGAGAGCTTATAGGGACTTTGTTTTGTATATGTCGTACCTGTAGTGTACTAATTACCATATTACATTACGGCTAGCCATTTTATTAAACTGGGATGTTTCGTTTTGTGGCTGATTAGCAGGATTGTCATGGCTGATGGTCTACTTTAATTCTATTCGGCTAGCTTTATTGAATAACGTATAACTCTTTCTAGCGGAATTTTGCTCAGCCGTATTCAATCCGGCTAATCTAATATTAGCCCACCACACAGCGGCTCTTTTTTTTTAAATACGTAGCCTTAATGAAATATGTCAATTTTGACAATTCAACTGCGACACAATATATAAGAAGAAGATGATGTTTGACCGCTTATCTATGTTACAATTCTAAATGTCTGTATGTAGAATAAATAAACGAAATATAGGGGCAACAGTAGTCACAATAGTATTTTTGGAATTGTTACTGTCCGTCAGACCGGCTGTATGTGTTAAATGCATCAGGCACTGCAGGCAAAACATTGAAGAGCTTCTCACTCTTGAGTACTTGAAAACTGATGCATGTTTCTTCACATTGCGCTCCCTGAACCTTAAGGTTGTTGATAACGGTCAACAACCAAGAGCATTGATATAACACCCTCCAGTGTTCCAGCCTCGTCCGGGCTATGGGGCGTGGGACTCAGTGGCTTGGAACGAATCGAGAGCCTAGGTTAACTGAAATGAACTGAGTAGGCTGCTCTTTAAGTGAGACACTTTTACACTCGGCACAAGAATCCTCTCTTGTATAGTATAGGAACCTCAGCGATTGCATTGTCTTGATGTCAATGGGGTTGTTCTGTACTGCGGGACTACATTTCTATGGAGGAGACGTCTGTCTGTTTGGGGACATACCAGCTGTCGAGGTGCCCCGACGATTAATAGCTCCGGGACACCTCATGAAAAGTGTATCTGATGGAACTGTATGTTGTAGTGGATATTCAGCACTTCTCAGAGCCTAGAGCCCCGTACACTATCGAACCCCATGGCAGTTAGCGGCGCGTACAAATGCATGACCAAAAGAAGATACGAATATTGCAGTACACTTTAACATTCAGCGATTGGAAATTTGGAAGTCGCAGGCAACAACTAGTTACACTATAAGTTATTTCATTTTAAACTGTAAATTGGCTTCGAACTCAAAGTTTACAGAAAATAAAATATTTCGATTGGACGATGATTTCCTTTCAAGCTGGCACAGAGCCAACCGCAGTGCAGAGCATCGTGTTTCTTTTATCCGGTTATTTCATATCATAATATGTCCGGTAGGTCAGGTGTAGGATTATGATATGATTATTGTAACTTTTCTGTACTAGTATTTATTTTGATTTGGATGAAAATAAGTAAGTTATATGAAATAGCTTATCTTCGAAGTCAACAAGAGTAATTGCTGTATTTAAATTAAATCGAGTGTTGCATAAAATGAAGTGATGAGGAAGACTATTCTCAAGCATGTGAGTATGTAAGTATGTAAGTATGCCTGCCTTTGGCAATAAACAAAAAAAAAAAACCTGGTAGACATAATTTTAGATAAGGAATAGAAACCGAAAGCTTACGATCTATAATGAAATAATGAAACATGCTTTCTACTAGAGTCGAGTCTCTTGGTCGAGGTTAACGAAGTAACCAAATACTATGTTAGTGAACAGTTCACGTATATGTTTCATATGTAAGCAACTTACTATAGTAAATCTTAAACAATAAGATATCAGTTTCAATTTCACTATGATACAACCCTATTACCGTCGACAGAGAAAATTACATTTCACCGTCTAGGCCTTTTACAGACTCTTTGATCTGAGTCCAATTAAATGTTGTCATAACATTGAACCACAATGTATTGACACATCATTACTTTGGTCCGCTGTAGGTTTTTAAAGCGATAGAGCAGGACTGTCCAACTCAGAAACTATACGGGGCACCTTTTGGCTTTTTATGTATTACTACCTGATCAGGCAAACGTTAAATAAACAAAGAAATCTTTATTTGTCAGAATTGTAAGTATGTAAGTACATAAGCTGTAAAAAGTGTTTCTTTTGGTACCATCACAATTCGCTATCATCAATTAGCATGCAAATACAAAATGTCTTATCATCTATTGAATTATGGTAATTTTGTTCTCAGTAGTCAATCAAAGTAAGCCGAAATTATTTAGTATTAAGGTATAATGTCTCAGTCATATATATTGTCAATGGGATCAATGATAGTATCTAAAATTTAAATTGTCTTTGTAAAGTCTGCTAAGTACTCATTGACGCTATAGGAACAGTGTCTAAATAAAAATGATTTATGCATATTCTTGAATAAATTTACGTCGTTGCTTGATTTCCTAATATTCACAGGTAGTTCTTTAAAAAATTTTGGTGCCATGCTTAGCACACACTTAGAGAGCAGTTTAGTCTTATAACTGTTTACGTAAAGACTTCCCTACAACTTTCAGTTGGCCGCATCTTAATCATGGCTCTAATGCAGCGTTTTTGCATTTAAACATAATGCCATAGCGAAGGAGCGACAAGACAAGCATCTATGTTTAAAACTAAAGAAAGCTTCGAAATAGCAAATGCATAACTACTCATTTTTTTAGATAGTTCTTCAATATGTAATTTCCAATATAGTTTGTAATCAATGATTAATCCTAAAAATTTTGTCGCTTCCACATTCTCTAATTTACTATTATGATATTGTATATTAACTGTTGTAATAAATTATCGTTGATTAAAGTGCATGACTTTTGTTTTTTCCTAATTAATTCTAAGATTATTATGGTCTAGCCATGTAATTGTTGATGTTAATGTTTCATTAATGTCAAATTCATAATTTATAATGTCCTTACAAGCTATTGTTACCGTGCTGTCATCAGCAAATAGAGTCATTGGTTTGTTATGTCCTGTAATTGGTTTGTTATGTAACGTCGTTATGTCCTGTAAGGTGAACAACCCTCATCACTTTGGGCTATAAACGAGAACATAGTAGCCGATTCTCAGACCTACTGAATATGCATATAAAATTTAGTAAAAATCGCCGTTTTGAAGGGGTAAGGTAACTAACATTGTGACACTAGGATTTTACATATACCAGTAATATTATTATTTAGAAGACCGGCTGGCTCAGTTAGTAAAATGGCGGTTAGTCCGTCTGTTACGCCAGAGGTCGCGGGTTCGAATCCCGCCTAGGTCATGGATGATTATATTGTTACAATTTATGTTAAATTCTATAAAAGGAGGGGAGGTCAGGGACTATTACAGGTTTAGTCAGACTTTTGAATACATTTATTTAATGACGGTCTCTCCACATTCACAATCAAGTGCAATCTTAAGATAATATAAGGAACAAACAATGGAATCAATCCAGTTTCTGATAATGGTTAGTAAAAAGAAGTTAGGGAACGAGGTCTTATTTTGACAGTTGTCCGGGACTCCCTGTTGCAACCAGGATGGAGTTTCTTTGCCCTTACTGCGCGAAATACGGCCCAGCTGGTTAAGGCGCAGCTGGTCATCACGGTGAGGCTAATAAGCACGATCAGCTTTGGAGCGGCCACTGCTCTCGCAGGTGTTACCCCATGGAAACTGGTGGCAGAGGTGCGGGCAGAAGTTTATAAGTTCCTGGCAGGGAAGAGATCTGTGGGAGAGATAACCTCTCCAGAAAAAATCCAGAGAGTCCGCCAACGTGGGCATGAGGCACCAGTACTACTAAAAATATTAAGTCAATGTAGTCTAAAGGTAAAGCCGTTCATATGCATATTTTTAGGAGTGATCTCATACAATAAATAAAACTTATAGGACACTTACAATTGTATACTTATGTGTGTAAATGAATGAATAACATGAATATATTAGGTAGAGGTAGCGCCATGTTGCATAGGAGGAGTTAGTGCCATACGCACAACGTATGGCACTACTTCCTAGGAATTGGACTAGCACGACCGGGAAGGTACCTCTCGCTCACATAATACCGCCGTAAAGTGACATCTTCAATGTCGCGTTTTGTGCGGTTTTTAGTAGCCAGTGGCGTTGGTATTCCTAAAGGCCTCCAATTGCTCGTTTGCTCCCCTATTCTATAAAAAAAAATATTAAAAGTCTTAAAAGACGGACAGGCGGATGGACGAGCGCACTTTTAAAAGTACACAAGACTCGTAACCCCCGTTAGTACGGAATCATCGGTTTGCGAGTCGGACCCACAATTGGCCGCAATTTTTTGTAAAAGACTATTTCCGCCATGGACTGTAAAAGAGATCCTGTGCTTCAGCGGAGTGGTGAATGTTAGACTGCAAAAAACTAAGCTGTAGAGCCATTACTCAGACATGTCAGGTTTCACCCCTTGCTCCTGTTCTCGTTGGTGAACAGCGGTATACTGACGGCTTACATTTTGTTTGCTCAATAACAGACACTGCAGGCTTACCGGCTGCCGAACAAACAGCGCAATTCGCCTTATCTTATCTTCCTGCACGGAAGCTGGGTTTTGCGCACCGAAAGCGGAGTCCACCCCTGTTTTCTGAAGAGGGACAGAAGATGGCTGCATGACCCATTCCCATACATTGAAAACAATGTCTGGGGATCGCCTCCAAGAGTTGGTGCCTCGCACGGTCCCAACCCACACTGAGACTTTCTAGCAACATCAGCTTCTTGTCTGCTTTCGCATGGGGCATTTATCACGGCCGTTCCGATGCCCCTTCTGCATATTTCCCACGGACACCTGTTCCAGGAGGCATCCTCCCTCTTTTCCCACCGCAGCTTTTGCGTTTCTTAAAAGTGTACCTCTCGCAATCGATCATTGTTCATACGATGCTCGAAGTCCTGGGCAGCGGTGGCCTCCTTTCGTGAGGATGTAATGTCCCGCAAGGAAACCACGGAGCGAGCGAGGACGAGTGGGAGTCCGCGGAAGATGATACTTAAGGTGCCTTTTACCATAAACGATCTCCGTCGTCGGGGTTATAGAATGGCACCTGATCCCACTAAGCTACGACGTTGCGGAGTCGCTTTTACAGCCGAAGCGACTCTCTTTTGTGAAGAAGACCGGTCCTTTATTTGAGACCGACTAGTCGCTGGAGTGTCGTATTGCTGATAGATCCGGGGTACTCCAATATAGTGGTGGTTTTTAGTCGGTAGTCTACCCCCCGTGCAAAGCCGGGTACACCCTCACCGTTCACCCAGAACCGGTTGGATGGTGCATAAATATATTTTCCCTGCGATAAAAGAAAGAGTAGTACTAGGTAAATATTACTCTCGAGCGAACCGCAGTAGGTATCACACAATTAACGTAACATTTTAAATGTGTTTTATGCTATAAATTTGTATATTCGTACAGTTAGTAACAATGTACATATAATAACAGTGTAATGTTTATTATCTCAATAAAGTTATGTTCTATTCTACTTGAAACTTTGATTTTTTTTTCAGTGCTTTAAGACGTTGTAGACCCTAGTTTTTCACGTAAAGTTCAGCTTGAACCTTCTACGCGATTTTGCGAAAAAGGTCTTACTTAATGGACTTACACGCGGACAGACATATGAACAGCCAGCCGGACATGCAGACGTACAACAAAGTGATGCTATTCGAAGCGCTCTATTTTTTTATTTTAAGGTACGGAAGAAAAGTAATGGAGAATGGGAAGACTATCTCCGGGCAGTAGCCGGTCCGAGAAGGATGGGAGTAGCAGGAGATCGGTCGCCTTATTGTTCATTGTAAGAGGTATATGTCGAACAGTGGACCGGTAAGGGCTGATAATGATGATGAAGGTACAGAACCCTGAAATGAAGACAAGGTGGGGTCTTAAAAAAGTATCGAAACGTTTAAAGGAGTAAGTATTGTTATAAGCAACGACAACAACACATCTTCACGCCAGTTCTACCACAGAACTGGTGGTGGTGGTAACGCCTGTCATACGCAAACTCATTGAAAATTTAAGAAATAAATACATTCGTTCTTATAGAGCGGATAGACAATGTAGGAATTTATGAAGGAATATGTCAACACCGCATAAAATGTATTCGATGGACTTCGATCAAAGCAATAAATATTTTTTTATTTCAACATATCCCTTTTGTGTTAGTCGCGGATATTTTCCTCCCAGCGTATAATTTTGTCTGGTATTTCACGGGGATTTTTATAATAGTAGTCCCGCTAATGAACGATAACAAAGCGCTGTAAAGTGTAGGCGCATCTCGTTATAGGTGGAGTGTTGGCTTAATTCAATACTGATTTGTTACTCCCTACCTCTTTCAAGTTAATCGTGCGCAATTGTCCACATACTACCGATAGTCAACCAACATTTTGTTTTCCCAAACGCTGTCCTCTACTTAAAAGATCAGCTATAATTCATCTTAGCAGTGCCCTTAATCTAGCGAATCAGACTGCAATTTTTTGAAAATCACTTGATGCTTTGGTTTGGGTTCAAGAATTAATTAAGTTCTTTTTTAAATAATAGTAACGAACGTACTAAAGTTTAAACTATTTTAAATTCATAAAACTGTTAGGGAGCTTCAATTTGCAACAGCCGTCGCAAAAAAATACCAAAATAATTCACAGTCACATACTTTTATTGAGGCTTCCAATATTTATACGTAAATTGACGTTATTGCTATTTTATTTCACTATGCTTACTATTATTATACACATGATTTATCACCTTTTACGACCTTTTATCTATTTATCTCATAAAGGACCTGGGAAATAAAGTTTACATGCATTATTTTTTTTATATATAAATGTACATACCTACATTGTACATATTGATGTAGCATCATTTAAGGTACTGCCTGAAGGTGGTGTCATGAGTCTACGCAACCGGGGTGTTTGTATGAAGGGACTAATGAATGTGGAGGAGGCAAGGCAGGTATGTGGGGATCGTGATGTGTGGCACTACGTTCTCTCAGCCTACCCCCTTAAGGAGCTGGCTTGAAGATGTGTTGTGTTGTTGTTATTATTTTTCAACCAATACACTTTTAATGTATTACTACATTTAGCACGAATAACAAAACAATATATGAAATAGTCCTATTTCCACAAATAATTTTCCTACGGGCATAAAATAATATCTAAAAAAATCATAAGAAATTATTATTTATTTTAAGACACATAAGACATATTTATTTATAATCGTAGCGCATCAAAATTATACTTTTAAAATTTATATATACTTTTGTTGGCTATGAGGGGCGGCCTAAAAATACCCTCAATCCAAGCCCAGGGTGACGTAAGAGTCGTCAAAGGGCACTACTCTCTCAACAACAAAGAAGCTTCAGCGAGCTGGTTGTTTTGTGTCTGTTTCATAGTGACAGTGAAATAGATGGGAACACCGGACAGCGGTCGCGCTGAGCGCTGGCGGTATCATCAATCGGATCGGCGACAGGCAGCAGTGGCGCAGGTCTGAGACCTAATCTGCGATTGCCAAATGAATGTGGAGGTCGCTTTTAGGAAAATGAAGTGTTGGTCGACCGTTGGCCAGGTGGGAAGACGATCTGCGTACAGTAGCTGCTTCGGGATGCATGCGAGCAGCAGAAGATGGGTCGTCTTGCCGTTCATTGGAGGAAACCTATGTCCAGCAGTGGACCGATAAGGGCTGATAATGATAATGACGTACGTATATACTATAAAGAGGCAGTCGGAATCTTTTATTTATCATCACTACATCGACTACCTACGCCCATATCCATACAGCGGTATTCCTGATGTCTGCCCTACTTCACTTCATCCCCACATTAAGCCCTTGGGCTCTAATAAACAGTTCGAAATAATCATATTGGCTCATTTTGGCTGCACTGCAGCACACCCTAGACCTTTTAGTGTGAGAGCTCTATCTACTTTATCGCTTGTAAGTTTCTCTCGTTACATTTTAGAGCGTCTTCCTAGACGTACAGTGGTGAGACACAACTCAATTTGACTGATTATTTTATGCACACAAAATATAAATTTCAGCGACTGTGCCAACTAATTGACAAACATTTAATAACATTAAACTTTTATAAGGAACTCATTGAACTCGTGGGAATCATAATATCATCTATACACATTAATCGTTTTATCATAGAAATTCCCAAAAGAATGTCCAATAGCACACAGACGTATGGGATTGGTTTTTCCAAAATCTACTTAAGGGGTTTTTATGTGTTTTTGACCAATGGACAGTTATTCCGAAGGATAGCAATCCAACCCCTGGTATGCACTGAGGAAGCCAGAGCAGATCGCTAGTTTCCCCTCCATGGTTCAATACTTGTCGTGGCGGTGGGGCTGAGTAGCCTGGGATGAACCCCGAGGAAAATGAATGAATTGAGGGGCGCGCTCTTATCATCCTCCTTATAAGAGGAGGCTAAAGAGTGGGTAGATCGCTCTTTGTACCTCTTATAATAAGAGGGGACAAACAACAGGAGAAGGCGTTTCTGCGGTCGGGACAAGGATGGGAGTCTCACCCCATTGTACTGTCCCAAAGTTGGTGGAGTTGTCCTTATCCTTTAATATTTATTCGTGCTCTGAGGACTCACGTGGAACACGAAGGAGATCGAAATAAGTTATAGTCTATAATGTGACCAGAATCAATAGCTTAAAATAAAAAAGAAGCATTAAATTCGTTCGGTAGTTTCAGAAATTGCCCCGAATACACAGGCCATTACATTATTCAGTTTGAAAAATAATATGATGTAATACCAACCGGTTCAATACTTTTGTTCGCGACACTTGGGAGTTAAATGGCTATTATTGCATGACATATTGCTACGGTCGGTATACAGTATATTTTATATAACAGGTGGGAGTTCCGCATTCCAACTCTCGCCGTCTCAGGAGGGCACGCATCTGCGTAACAATCATGCGAATGTACATGGGGGTCGGTAGTCATCATAAGGCTCCGATTGCTCGCTTGCCTCATTATGCTATAAAAAAAAAACTGCAATACCAATCACTTCAATACTTTTGTAGGCCATAAACGGGAGAAAAATGGCTATTATTGCACTACGAATACAAGGCATACTCTCAGTATATGATATTTATTACACGTGACAACGGGAGGCTACGCTACCCAACCCCTTCGGCTGCTGCGGGCCTGAACTCATTACAGATTGAAAAATATTCCATAGGCAGCACGCGGGAGATTATTGCAAAAAAAGTACGCCTTTGCTACGCTCAGAGTATGATATATATAACTGTGGCAAAAGGGGGCTACGGCCTAGTACTCACTACATTGTGTTTATAATATGACTACTGTAAAAATCGCACCATTACTTTTGTTGACGACACGCGGTAATTTTTTTTTAAATAATTATACAACCAGTACAGCGCCTTTGCTACGCTCAGCAGATGATATTTATTATCTGTGACAACGAGGGCCAGTGCCCTCCAACCCTTACCGGTGCTGCGCCCCTGGATTCATGACATTGTTGTTTGGAAATTAAATGACATTGCTATAACAAAGGCTTCATTTTTTTTTTGGAGACACGACTAATATAGCGCCTTTACTACGCTCGGTATATAATGTATCATTTTTGGCTTATTGAGTTAACTGGATTTTAATTCTTTTTTTAAGAATAGGGAACAAAGGAGCAATATGAGCCTTTTTTACGACTTTCGAAGCCCATGAACATCCACATAATTACTGTGCCGATGCGTGGCCCGTCTTCCACTCTTCCAATGGACCACCGGCTACTCACAAACCGCACGGGACACGACACTAAGGATATCACTTTATAGCGGTGTTATGTCAGCGAGAGGTGCCGGCCTAATTCCGTTGCATGTCATGTCATGCTCCTTGCATGGCAATACCTCCTCCTATGCAGTATGGCACTACCTCTTCCTTAAAACCTAGAAAATATTGTAAACCTTCGAGTTCTTTACGTGAACATTAAACTTCTCATTCAACATGTTTTCTTAAGGTACCATTTCTATATCTCTTATAGTTTTGCGGGCTCTTAGGGATCCGCATGACTAAGATATATTATAGCTATATATATAAAATAAATTATAGCTTATATGGTGCCAAGGGAGAAATAAAGTTTTACATTCTTATACAACCTAGTGTCTACTACCCTGAGGCTATCTAGTAAGGGTAGGCTACCGTGTCACGAAGATGATGATGGAAAAGAAAATAGGTAACTTCTTAAAATGTATGTAGTAGTTTTAGCTAAATAACAGTAGTAATAATTAAAGTAATATCTTGCTATATGAATCTTTCGGCGCCATTTAAAATTGGGTTTTAACTATTACTGCCTTCACCACCTGGCTTATGTTATTTTGAAGTAGGAACATTAATTTCTAGACATTCCATATGTCTTGGTCCTTCACGGTTCTACATCAGATGTCTCCAGCTCTTTAAGTTTTATATATCAGCAGAAATTGCTTATCATCCTGAACAACTAGTGCTAACACATCTGTCCTATATTATGGCTTGGCTGATCCGTGAAGGTTCTACATCAGATGTTCCAGTTTACACCCTATATGCTGTTCAGCAGAAAGAACGTTTCACTCAAATTTGTCCATTACTTCCAGCCGGGACCATTTTTCTTTCAGATGTTGTCCCTGCTAACGTATCTCTATCACCCCATCATTTTTGTTTTTGAAAAATATTGAATATATAGACACATTTTTTACTGTTTCGGTATATAAATATTTACCTGCCGCTTACTTAGAAAGCGATTTTTACTTTTTTACAGAAACTTTTGATCTAATTAACATGCCGTAAACAGTAACGTAGCTACAGGACAAAAAGGCAATCTGTCCCAGATTTACTTTAAAACTAATTTATTATTCGGTACATAATGTTTCATTTAGTCGGAGGTACTGATATTTTGGCAGGCATTCATTAATGTACCGTAATAATATATTCATAAAACTTAACACTATATTCTGTTTAAAAAAGTATCGATCGTCCTACCTCTAGATAGAAAACTATAAGAAATACAAGCTACCAAGTACAACACAAATTATAAATTTGTGTTGTACCCACTCTTAAAAAGGAGGAGGTAACTCGATTCGACCGTATGCGATTTGTTACGTATATGCTTTATCATGTGTGTACCTTCGAGTAACTTCGCCATTTGTGAAATGATTTTGATATTTTTTTGGATGGAATGTGGGTATTTCAAGGGTCGTACCACGACGAAAGTAGATATTCATGAAGGAGACCAAGATCTGATGATGGCATCCCAGGAAAATCGAGAGATCTTTTAAAAATCGTAGCGCCTAGTTAATATTTTCATTACAAGTGTTAAAGCGGTACAATTTTGTGAAGATTTTGTGTTAGATGGTGGAACTAAAGGACAGTTGGGGGATATTCTCAGATTTACAGCTGTAGTTGCCTTAGTATAGACTTCATTAATTTGTTTTCATGAAAACTTTGCAAACGTATAAAACTATGGCACAAAACATAAAAAAGTATATTAAATTTTAACAAAATCGACTTTAAGACACCACACGAAAATGTAAAAATAAATTATATTCTACGTGTTATTTAAAATTATAATTTTCACGGCACACCTATTCTTGAAGTCGGTGCCGTGTTATGTTCGTATGGTTGGTGTGGTTTACGAGAAGCAGACAAACCTGCCGTTGCCTTGGTAACGATTTGAAGCGTATTACGAGGGTGGATCGAAAAGTACTTGGCCTAACACATATTCATTAAAGTCTAAAAATCAAATCTACCCACATCATTTAGTTCAGTGCAGACTGGTTATTTGTGTGAAGTTCGAAACGTCTGCGATAATTAGTTGTGATTTTATAATTGTTTTAACAACGCAATCCGACGTAATTTATGCAAATGGAGCAAATCGAACACAAACCACAAGAAGGGGCATCACCGGAAGCCATCCATGATGATATTGTCAGTACTTTAAGAGATTCTACTCTGTCCTATTCATACATCAAAAAATGGATAGCAGAATTCAAGCGTGGTAGTGAGGGTGTGAAAGGTGAACCCCGCTCTCGAAAGCCTTCGACGTTCACTACTGACGAAAATATTAAAAACTTACTTGATTTAATTAAACCATAATTATGGGAGACCGCAGATTAAAAATTAGAAACATAGCCGCTATTATAGGCATCTCTTATGAACAAACTCAAAACATCGTAGTCAACGAATTGGGTTTCCGCGACTGCTTTCATTTGAACAAAAAAGGACACGATTGGCTATTTCACGTTATTTTTGGAGTTACTTGAAGCCAACGCAGATGATATCTTGAATCGGTTTGTAACAATGGACGGAAGACGGTATCACTACTGTACGTCAAAAACAAAAGAACAATCAAAACAGTGAAGAAGACCACCTGGTCTTATTCAATCGCCTTAGCCTTTTAAGAGGGTTGTGAAGGTTCAACACCCCCTTAAAATACAAAGGCAATTTTGTCTGCAAATAAGGTAATGGCTTCAGTATTCTGGGACTCGAAGAATGTGATTATCGTAATCATGTGGATGTTCCTGAGCGGCGGTATTCATAGAAGGGCTCCGATAACTCGTTTGTCTCCATATACTTTAAAAATTGTTTTAAAAGCATTTGATGTTCCTCCGACTGCATCGGAAGGTGGGTAATGAGTTACGGGTGTAGTTTTCTATGCTCCCTGCTACGGGCTGAAAGGCTGGGCGGATTTTTTGTACACTGATGACAAGGCGTTAAATACGTTTTGATGACATGAGTGACACTGGGTACATTAAAATATATCGTAGTCGCAGCAGTCAGGTTTTACTCGTATGTTTTTCAATTTAATGTTAGGTTATTATAAAATGCAGAATGTATGATAGACTCATGTTTTCAGATCTCTTTTGAATTCTAAATGTGTTTTTAAAGGGATCGTTATAATCTTTTGTTTTAAATTTAATTGTAGTCAAAACTTTTATAAAAAACTGTTGTTTGATTTCCCCGCCTTTTAATAAATATAAAAACATTCATTGACATTGCTGAAATTTGAAAATATTATGCATTCTTTTTTATCATTTTATTATATACAAATTTCGTTGAAATATTATAAGAGATCATAAAAAGTCATTGATGTGTGTCGTTCTAAGTTTTATGATTCAAGTCCGTATGTAAGCAGTTTAACGCAATGTGTTTTCGCGTCTTGCATACGAATATAGAAAGAGATATACTGAGGAAAGTACTATATGAGTTACCAGTATACATTTGACAAAGTGCAGTTATAAATCTTACGTTATGTTTTTAATATTTGAGACAAATAAAAAAAAGAAAAAAACCTTTTGATAAATTTAATCAACAATGATGCGGTAGTGTTAAAAGCTGTTTGATATTGGCAAATAAAAAGCAAGTATTCAAATTCTTGACATGCTCTCCCTTATAGTAGGCATCCCCTATATTAGGTAAGATGAATAATAAAATATCGGCGCTTATTAAATATTTACACAATATTCGTAAAAAATTGGCATTGATTTGCTTATTTTGTAGTTAATATATTTATTTTTCTTTCCTATCTACATTCTCTATTTTAGGTCTCACTAATAAACCCTGTTTACTTTAATTCCCCAATAATATGCGTAAACACAAATACACCTATATGTAAGAAATATTATAATTCTATGTGCCTGATCACATTTCGCACTTACAGGGTTATTGCAATCTGTATGTATGTTGCAACTGTCCTCAAAACTTTATGGTACTTAATATGATAAGGACAGTTTTATTTATGCACTATGAAAACTTTTCTACTTAACATATTATTATATTTTGCTTTTGATTTCTTTTTCGTTTATACTCATTATTTGAATATTGTGAAGTTATACTCATTATTTTAATATTTTAAAGCTAAAGAGTTTGTTTGTTTGTTTGATCGCACTATTCTCGGCAACTGCATAGCACTGGTGCGATTTGGAAAATTATTTAAATGTCAAGGAAGGCTATAATGCTATAAATAACATCGTGCTACGAGGAGCGGAGCATAATGATTATCCGGGTGAGACCGTAAAACTCTGTTAGTTTATTATTAAATATAATGTTATGATTCAGTTCTTTGATAAAGAATCGAAGCGTTTTAGATCTAAACACAATATTATTTTTGCTATCCTTAGTCGTTTTATTTAGTTCTACTAAATCTTCATAAAGAATTTTGGCCAATAAATGTCGAAGCAAAATGGTTGGGGTCTTTTACTGATTGAATTCCAATTGTGACACTTTGAATTAGATTAGGATAATACACAGATCGAAATCAATATCCAGCGAGCGAGAAAATGTATTATATTACTAAGTATTACTGTAAAAGATCATAATTCCTGTCTAAATTTGAATGGGCTTAACACATGTTCGAACAAATTTTGGCTCCTAGTTACTATACTTAATGAAGTTTAATTTATGATTACTACTCTACAATTATATATATTACTCAATAAATAGAATCACCTACGGTAAATTTCATATTCGTCAATTAATTTAGTATTTCTATTTTAGTAATCTAATTAATCTATCTATATTAAATAATATTAAGTATTAAATAAATCTAATTTAGTATATTTAGTATTCAATTAGTAGTAGAGGAAGAAGAATTCTCCCGACACTTCTATAGAGAAATGGGAATAGAGACTATATATTTATGATTCATTATTATAGTGCTTTCCAAATTCTGCCTTTGGCCATCTCGGCTCTGGATCATTGAATGGAAGCAGGGTTGTCGCTTTCGATAATGAAGAAATTTGTACATTTGTCTGAGTGAAAACATTACACTTAAATAGGTAGCTGACAGTCGTAATATGATTAATCGAGAGATCTAATGTCGAATTTAATGCAATCTAGAGCGGTGTTGTAGTTTTCTATTACTTACATGAAATGCGATTGCGTAATGAGAAATGTAAAGAAGTGTGTTTTAAAGGGGAATTCGTGGAACGTTTTGAAACCTACATTGCATATAGACACATTTTAAGTCTATGTAGGATTGATTAATGAAAAATAAATTCTATATTATGATATCAACATGAGATCGCTATTCATTTTATTTCGCGTGTCCGTTGGCCGATTTGAACAATATTAATTTATAGCACTCCAAATGTTATTCCGTCAAAACTATCAGTAGATATATAGTATATTATTAATCGTAGTTTTACGCAGTCTTGTATCATCAATCGGTGAATCAAGTTCGCTTGAGATGAATTCTTTAACAATTTTTTACATATTTTCGCTGGCGTGGGCTTTTGTTTATAGCGGTAAGTTTTTCTTTTTTTCACAATGTTTCTTTCAACAATAAAGCATTTAATGGGATATTATCATTTAGCTATTTATGGAATATTACATTTTAAGCATTTCACAAAATATATTCTTTTCGTAACGGTTTCTTAATTATGCTTGTTACATTTCTATCCGGCTGTGGTAGTGAGGGTTAATGTTTCATGAATTTAGGTGATGTCTAACTAGTTTTCATAGGTCATTCAAATATTGTGGTTTCAAAGTAAATGCATTCGTCTCCAAAGTTTTGAAAGAAACACACGCGAATTAAGAATAAAATCATAATGTGGCGGCCACGACGCGACTATTTTAAATTTATTATTTATTATATTTTAATTTATTTCTATATTTATTCATCATCATCATTATCGAACAAGGGATGTCCACTGCTTGACACAGGCCACCCCAAAGAGCCTCAAGATACTTTTGTGATCAGCGATATCCCTCTAAAATATATTTAGGTAACATGCATAATTTTCCTTTTTAAAGGGTACTATGGTATCTCTGTTGTATTGAATAAAAATATGAAAGTAGGAGGGTATGCAGAAAAAGAAAACAATGAAACTGCCAATTCCCATGGTGTCGGATATCTACCGTGTGGACGGTAGTGGAAGATAAAATTAAACGCGTACAGGATAGTACGTGAGACCAACGTTTCACTAACTACGTTGTAAGCATTTTATTTTAATTAAAAAGAAAGTTTGATTATATTATTCTAGCAATCCGCCAAGGCTTCGCCCGTGAAAAACACGGGACAGATATGTTTAAACAGTTCCATTTAATAGCTTATACCCCAAAACCGCATCAAAGACTGTAACATACAGCTTTCGGGACTTAGTTTAATGATATGATTGTAAACAGTTTGTTTGTTCGGATGGGTGCACTATTCTCAGAAACTATTATTCCGATTAGAGAAGGTCAGTTCATTGTTATATTTCATTTGTCAAGGAAGACTACGGGCTAATACACCATGCTGTTACAGTCAGTAGGAGTGGGGTTAAGCGGGGAAAACCGTGGGGTGCTATTAGTGGGCTATAACATTAAATAATGAATTCAGCTGCAAAATCTATATGCAAATAATCATGACACAAATAGTATGCCAATAACGAAATGTTTCGGAGTACAAGATACATTCTACACGGAAAAACCTGTCTTGCATGAGGATAAGAAGGTATCTTTGGAAGCGGTTTTAAAACTAGATATCGCAGGGAAGCCAGTCTCGCCTTTATTTTAACCTGTGTCATGAATAGAACAACGCTTTTTCTAATGACATTGAAAAACTTGATTTTATTTTTTACATCATAACTCGTTTCCAGTCAAATAACGCACATCCTCGTTGTTTCTCGTCTTGTTTATGATCAGTCGGACCAGCAATCATTTATTATTATTAGTCTGCTTGCTTGTGTCATTTTCAACATGACGATTACTCTTTACGAAAAGTTGCATGACAGCCGAATCAGGTCCACTACACATAATGACATTTAATTTATTATTATTTGTCGAGAATTATATATATTCTACAACGAATTTTCTTCCCGCTACTTTCCCGGTCGTGCGGACCATGACCGGGAAAATCCACACGATACCGCCACGAAGTGAAAACTATGCTGACACGTTTGTTTCAGCTTGTCAGTTTCCCAACGTCCATTGAAGAGAGAATACCATAGCATATATATAGAACCATAGCGTTTATTCGGATATATATAGGCAGTGGTAGTGACTGGTGTGACCGCTCTTACTAAAAGTTTAGTTAGTTAGGCTATTTATTACTATTAACTCAATTTGCCCGCGATTTCATCCGCATGAATTACAGATAAAACCACGATAAAAGTTCACATTTCTATAGCTTATGTGTGATTCTAGTACGATAGCTTCGCGTTGATAATATTAGTAAGGAAAAGTAATACAAATAGTATTCGTTAATCCACTTGATATGTTTTTGCATTTTTAAAGTGAGAAGAACCTTGTTTATTCAAATCTGTCAAATTTTCGTTACCAACCAAACGTTACGTTTCGTACCAACCAAAATAATCTGAAATCACACTCAATGTATCATTCTAAGCGGATTAATTATCCAGTGTCATATGCAGCCTAAAAATTTGAAATTTACAGTTTAATAATAACATTTACATATTTCTGTTACAGAATGCCCACACATAATCACGAAAGACGAATGGGATGGTCTGCCACCTCTTCGTGTTAAGTACCTGATAAGACCAGTAGATTTGGTCATCATTGAGCATGCCGTATCCCCAACTTGCATGACGGACGTACGCTGCGAAGAAGTCGTGAGAAGTATGCAGAACTGGCATATGGAACAGTTGGACTATCCCGACCTAGCAGTCTCGTAAGTAATATTCAAACCATATTAATTTAATGTTTTTGTGAAGAAAAATACAATGGAACATTATGAAATGAGTAAGTGAAAGAAAAAATCATACCAAGGAGTATTCTGGGTAGCTATAAGGAAAATAATATATAAGGGAGCTAATCTTTGAAAGTAAAATAGAAAAACCAAAAGTATAAGACCTACCCCAAAAGGATTGGATAAACAGGAAAGTGATTAATGAGGTAGAACAAAAAAATACTTTATGGGCAAAACTAAAAATGAAACAATACGATGATAATTTGAAAAGTAACTTTCAGACAAAAAAAATATGTATCAAAATTTATACAAAATAAGCACTTTTAGATGGAAATCTTGAAATGTTACAATTTGCAGAAAAAAATTGTGGAGCGTAGTTAATGATTTAGCTAATAATAAAATATAACAAGCATGTGCTCATCCAAAACTCTTGATTGATAGCCAATGTGTTACTGATATAAAATATTTAATGGACACTTCTCTACTATAAGACTTACTCTAGAGAACCAAATACATGTGACACTTTTTTCTTATGTTTTACCTAAAACCTGTCTGCAAACTGGATCTTTTTTGTCAACTCTGGAACCATGTAGAGTTAGCGAATTAATCAAAATATTAAAAAAAACTTTTAAAAATTGTAGTATTTGAATAGATTGTATAAGCACTAAGATACAGAAGTGTAAACTTAATCAATTAGCTAGCCCTCTTACACACTGTTTTAATAAATTATTAATGAGTGGGATATTTCCATACACACTGAAAACTGCAAGAGTAACACCAATACAATAATCTGGATTTTACGGAATGACGATAACGGCTCCAGGTCACTACCGACCTGTTTCTGTTGCCATTATTATCTAAGGAACTGGGGAAAGTGTTATACACCAGATTACAGGAATATACTTAAATAATTAATTTTATCTTCGAACGGCAATATGGTTTCAGGCCAAAATTCGATACACCACTGTAACAATTGACTTGATCGCTAAAGTACATTACAGTATCATTGATTTAAAAACT
>JAFELO010000072.1:99550-112955 GCA_017140195.1 Eumaeus atala
TTTTATTTTAATTACGTCACAGTACCCAAGGCCACGGAGGAGCACTTCACTAGCGTCTAATTTATTAATACATGAAACTTATTTATTTTCTGAAAAAGAATTCAAGGGTTTAAATCTCCGGGTAGCCGTCCGAATGTAGTTGTGTTTAACGTCTAGATAGAACGCTGTCCTTCTGGAAACAAAGGACGCAGCCCGCCAGTCAAATAATCAGCACGTTGATGTTTTCACTTCAAACAATCAGCATAGTAAACACTATCATTACTTAATAGGTACCACCGCCACAATTTCCGGCAGTCGCGTCATGTCCGTCGTCACATGGTGCTCTGGTGTTAACGAGTGGTGCAGGAGGAGACGCGCCATAAGCTGATATTTATTATCAATCTTTAAAAAATATAGGCTTTTCAACCAAAGTAAAGTTAATTAAAATTCAGTTAATTCGATGCTCTGGAACGAAACTGGGACTTTAACATTACTAGACTTACAAAAAATGTTACTTGTTGCAATAAAGCCACTTTAACGGTATTTTGACAATTTGTCGAATTTCGGAGAAGTTCGTTAATGTGATACAGTAATGCCACGAAACCAACTAGTCCAAATAATAGTTTTATAGTAAAAAACAAATCACTTGGTCTAAATGTTAATCTACTTGTTAATCAATCTAAGGAAGAGCAATTAGAAGCGATGTTTGTTAAACTGTTACATAATCTAGTCCGTCGATCCTCCAGAGTAGAGGATAAATTTGCACGTAATATGTTTTGCTAACACGCATTTTCCTTATTTCTTATCTATACGCGGGTTCAGAGAATGCAAATTGTATTAAAACACAATTCATAAACATAGCGTAATATGTAAAAATATTATCCCTCCACTTTATATACAACGTGTCCGTGGTATGATTGTAGACGTGATGACCTCATAATGTTTGCTACGAGCGATTGTCGGCTGACGAGACTATCTTTGACCAGCCCCTCTCTCTCTCCATCTCCTGCAGATGGGACAGATGCATCCCGATGTGAGGGGGTTTGTGATATCTAATTTTACTATTATTAACATGGCTAGAGGGACAGCGCTGTCCCAGCTCTCCTGACTCTGACGTCGGGGGCTGCTAGTTTGAAGACTGTACATGTAGATAGTACATAGCTAGTGAGTTTAATCCTCATCACAGTGTGATGGTCTTAAATGTGAACAATATAATTTTAGGAAGAGGTAGTGTCATATTGCATAGGAGGAGATGGTGCCATGCATGGTGCGTGACAGTACAGCCTCCTATGCAACGGAATTGGGCCGGTACGGCCGGAGTGGTACCACTCGCTCACTTTATACCGGTGTAAACTGACAGCGTCGCTGTCGCGTTTTGTGCGGTTTGTGGGTAGCCGATGGTCCATTGGGAGGGGAGTGATAGGAGGGCAACGCATCTTCGTAACAATCATGCAAATGTACATGGGTGCCGGTTGTCATCTAAAGGCTCCGATGATTCGTTTGCCCCCTTAAGCTATTAAAAAAATATGTATCGAAACTTTAGAAACACTTTTAAGGATTTCATAATGTAATTAATGTACCCATGTTGCAATATCGTTAAAATTATATTTCGCTTTAGTTATTTTTCGTTTGTCGGAATTCCTCCTCGCTTCGTTTTCCTTATTGCTTAGGGTCGTGACTCCTCTCATAAATTTTATCTTTAATAGCGTCACGCCATCGGTCGCGTTATTAGATAATTCTGACCTGGAGTCGGAATTAAGTACACTTAATTGTAAAACATGTAGAGATATTCTGGAAAAGTTAAGACATCTTACTAATGTCTACTATATACTACTATAGACTAACTTAAGATATCAACACAGAAAAGTTTGTTTTCTTAGTGTACGAGTGCACTGTGTGTACATGTGACATGTTTTCCTATTTGTCGTATGCTCTCGACAGAGCAACAGTTAGCACTGCACCAGGCGTGCTAACTTAAGACGCAGAGTGAAAGCGAGAAGAAAGTAATACTTGGTATAACATTAAATAAATTAAACATGTAATTACGTTATCCTCATGAGACCCCGTATATGATCATTATATATACATTATGTAGTGTCCGACCGAAACTGGTTTTCCAACCTACACCGAAAACAAAATCGAATTTTGGCATCGATCCCAGTTTTGGGTGAAAACCGAAACCGATACATCTTGGCAAGATTTTTTCTGAGTGAAATGTAACGTTCGCAACGCTCTCGTCACCCACTTAGAAGAAGAAGCTCACCAGAGGTCGAGCTTGTGTAATGACGTTTTACTCGAAAAAATATAATAACAAATTTACTTGTAGAGTAAGCTGACGAATGCGTGATGACAGCGTTACGAAAAGTGTGATCTGTGAAGCGAACGAAAGAGGGATATATAATTAAGTGTACATAGGAAGAATGGGATTTGCAATTGGTATATTACTGTATATAGTCATGGTATATGACAACTACCGACGCCCAAAAACATGCATTGTCCTCTTTCCTCCTCCTCCCGAATGGGCCACCGGCTACTCAGAAACCGCACGAAACGCGACAGCAGAGCTATCGCTTTACGCTATATTATGAGAGCGAGATGTAACCCCCCCCCGCGGTCGTGTTGGCCCAATGTCGCTTCCTCATACTTACAGTGACGTTTCGTATGTGTAGGTTTTCTTCGGTCGTCTGATGTAAGGCACACTCGCTTTTTTTCGCTATTTATTTTATTATCTTGAATATATATCGATCTTCGACACAGCAACAGCCCCACATTTAAGTGATAAAAAAGCTGCGTTTTAAGTTCAAGGTTGATTTAGATCGTAAACCAACAATAAAACAATGTTTATTCCAAACGGATAGGTATATCGAAAGTCTTTATTCATAATATTAGCACCGCGTAAGAACTATCTAAGTACCAAGTACTAATGTTTGTTTGAGTATTGTTTTAGAAAATTCAACTAACTAGAAAAATGATTAAGTAGTAACCTAACTAAACATTTTTTTGAATTTCATTCGACTATAACTATTTCAGAACAATTCATACTGTCTCCATTAATTCATTATATGTAAAATTGTTATTATTAAAAAAAAAGTGGTACGTAGAAAAAGAAACATATTTACTAAAATGAGAGATTATTTAACAACAACAATAAGTTCATTAAACAATAAGTACAAGTGTACAACTTATTCCATCGAGGAATCTCTTTTAGCAGACCTGTCATAAAGAAATATTTATAAGGCTACAGCTATTTTTTGTGCACACTATATACAAAAAATATAATAAAAGGAATTAATATATAATCAAAGAAAATATAATAAAAATAAATCAATTGTGAAAAAACACAAAAAACATTATCTTAGCAAACTACAAATATAAGTCGGTCCAAAATATCTTCGACACTTAAATGTAATTCAACGACAGAACACAGCGCAAGAACTCCCGAATGCAGTTTCGGTTTCAGTCAGAGCTTCAGCAGGTTTACCACACATGCCGAAACTCGTTTTTTGCCAAAATTCGACTTAAACCGCAATCGAATGTCCGTCCGCCTATGCACCATGCTCCGACTTACTTAGTAGACAGGAACTACTTACTATCGTCAACCAATTGCCAACTGATAGAGCTTCCGGCGACGATAAGATTTCTAACCTCGTGATCAAACAAGCACGTAGGTTTGTAGGTCCCTGCCTATTTACTGATTTTAATCGATGCATTTATGAAGGTATATTCCCGAAAATATAGCGGAAAGGCAATATAAAATTGATACTTAAGCCTAATAAACCATCAAACGACCCAAAATCATATCGCCCCATAACGCTGCTACCGAACCTGGGTAAAATACTTGAAAGGCTCGCTGTAAATCGTCTAATCCCTAATGGAGTTACTTTTCATAATCAACAATTTGGCGTTAGCATCGGACGATCTACAGTAGATGCTGCTATCTTAGTGAGGAGGACAGTTGACCTATCAGGCTTTAAGTATGGGGTGGGAGATCTCTTGACACATCGGGTGCATTCGATAACGCCTGGTGGCCAATGCTACTTCTTAAATTAAAAGACAGGGAATGCTACTTGAATATTGCTCCTTGATATATTCCTACTTCATGAACGGCACAACTAAACTGCAGCTCGGTCGCTTTTCATGTATGAAAAAGGCAGTGGGAAAGAGTGGAGGACCGACCGATAAAAAAACACCGAATGTTCGATCGGACACTAAACATTATTATCATCGCATTATAATAAGTAATAAATTTTGGCTCTGTGAGAAATGATTACTTGTGTTCACTAGTTGTAAGAGTACTTCGACAATTTTTTTCGGTCAATCAAATTACACGTAATTGAATACATAAAAAACTCTTCTTTCAGAATGCCCACACATAATCACGAAAGACGAATGGGATGGTGCGCCACCACTGCGTGTAAAGTACCTGATAAGACCAGTAGAGTTGGTCATCATTGAGCATGCCGTATCCCCAACTTGCATGACGGACGTACGCTGCGAAGAAGTCGTGAGAAGTATGCAGAACTGGCACATGGAACAATTGGAGTACCCAGACTTAGCAGTTTCGTAAGTACAATGCTTATGTGACTATTATATTATTGGTAATACGTATTTATATGCGAATGTTGAAAACTACATTTATCTGTCAATTAGAGTAAAAAGTAGGCACATTTGTTTTTTTTATTTGAGATAAACTATTATTTATCAACGCAATATTAGCCGACAGAATAATATTATATTAAACATGTTATTATATTATAATTTCGTTCAACTGTTTCATCAAACATCAGAAATAGATACTCTACGACCGACTTTGGACCGAGGTAACCTACCGAATTTACACAAAAAATTTTCATAAAAATCAGCCCAGCCATATCGGAGGACTTTGTTGTCCAACACTGTGACACAAAAATTATTATTAATTTTATTTATTGGATTTTCCCGTCTAATTTAAATATAAAATCTCAATTCAATCAAATCTAAAATATTATTTTACGATACCACGCATCGTGGTATCGTAAAATAATATTTTAGATTTTGAAAGTAGGAAATCACAACATTAAAGAGAAAATGTAATAATTAATAATTAAAATAACTGCATAACATCTATGATATAATATAATATTATATATGGTCGTACTGCTAAGCCAATGTGTCCTTAAGTGATAGTATACCTTTTATATTACTATTTTAACTAAAACAAATTCCAACACATTGTAACCTAGTTATTCCTATGTTATTACGAAATAATAGTCCCGCATTGACACAACGTTTATTATCGTAACACCGTTCATATTTCAGCTTCGTAATAGGTGGCAATGGAAACATTTATGAAGGAGGTGGCTGGCTCCGTGCAGGCAATCACACACCAGGATACGATGATAGGTCCATTGCGATATCATTTATGGGCAATTTCAATGGCATGTATCAACTTTGTTCTTTTTTAATTACTGATTTAACTACTAAGCAATACCATATAGACCCACTTAATAGATTGGGTATCAATAATGACAGTAATATTTGGGTCACCAATGGAACAAACAAAATGCTATGACATTTTTTAAACTCGAATAAGAGTGAGTTTGATCCCACAGTAGCTCTCACAAGAATACTTGACGCCAATATTATATAAGAGACACCTACCTATCCGGGCGCGCCGACTCAATTCGGATGCGCTAAAATATACAGCGTGGTGCTACCTCCATAAATTGTATGTACGCTTACCTTTTGTACTGTCTATCGGTTTCTGATACTGATAAGATGACCGGTAAGTACGATAAGTCATGGAGATCTCCCTGTTGTAACTCTCGTATTTATGAACATACATGCTGGTCTGTGGCGAAGCGTGAGCTCGCGCGTTATCCCGCAGTAGCAATGGGGACGAGCGGTTGGTTGCAGAATTTCGAGTCTCTACATAATTGTTTGCAATTCGTGGCATTAATATCTGCCGTCATTGTTGTCTCATACAGTGAAAAACTGTGATGGTGTGAAAAATACAGAGAAATAAAAGAAACTATACTCGCTTAAGCTTAAGATTTAGCTTAGGCTTCTTTGGTTATACTATACTTATTTTTTATTTTTTTTATTCCCCACCATGGTTCAAGCCTTGTCGGGGCGGTGGGGCTTTGGGGGATTGAAACGAGGAGGTGGTGGCTTTTAGTACCTCCCCTATAAGAAGAGTGGACTAAAGAGCAGGAGGAGGTGCCGCTCTTTGTACCCCTGTTATAAGAAGAGGGGACAAAAGAGAAAAATTGGCGTCGATTTTGCGCAAGGGGCCAAGGGGCGAGGATGGGAACCTCACCCCATTGTACTGTCCCAAAGTCGGTGAGATTATCCTGTGGTGCGGGACAACCCCATCTGTGGAGGTGGCGTCGGTCCCTTTGGGGGCTGACTTGCCGTCAAAGTGCCCTGGTGATTTGTTGCTATGGGGCACCTCACCAAAGGCGGCACTGATGGCGCTTGAGGTGGTTTTCGTGGGTATTCGGCACTGTATAATGTGCCGCAAGCCCCACACACAACAGGACCCCAATCAGTGCCAGTGAAGGCGCGTAAATGCGTTTCTCCGCGTCAAAAAAATAAAAGGTTACTTTTTTATTGCCACTCAAAATACTTGGCCTAATTTCATACTAGTATTGTTCACTATCGCCAAAAATGAAGACATCTAATGACGTTAAAGGTCAGCTGCTATATTGAAGAACGTCTCGTACTAAAAATCCGGTTAAATTGACACTGACACGCCACAAAAGAAAACGGTCCTGTTCTTGAAAATGGCTGGCCGTAATGTAATACGTCGATTTACACATCGCGACGACGACATATATTATATATTTCAGAGTGGCGAATACATAATTTAAGCAATTCTTATCGATAAAATCTAATTCTTAAATTGGATGAAGTGATAACGCTGGGTGTCGTTAATTTGGTACATAACGTTAGGAAAAACCCAGGGGGATTCCCCAAGGGGACACTTTATCTGACATTGTTAAGAAATCAGTATTTATATTACATTTACAGTTGACGAACCAACACAAGAATCTATGACAGCCGCCCAAGCTTTGATTCAGTGCGGTGTTGATGAAGGACATCTGTCACCTGACTATAAACTCGTCGGACACAAACAATTGTTCGCAACAGGAAGCCCCGGCAAGAAACTGTTCAAGGAAGTCAGAACATGGCCACACTGGACGCAGGACATTTCGTCTATTAAAAATAAGAGCAAAAAATAATTCTTAATTATTTGTATGGACGATTAAAAAAATAAATGAACAAAAACCAAATTAATTCAAGTGAATCCCTAGGATGTCATTTTAGAAATGTAAATAAAATTTTATAGTACTTCCATTTTGTTTGTACTCCTTCTAATATCAGATATTGTCTACACAAAACTTTGTAAGCATTAATTAATTAGGGTTATCTAAAAAAGATTCCTGGATATCAGCAGTAGACTGATCACGGCTGATGGTGATGACTCACCATAGGAGCTACACTGATAAAGTACTTATAATTTTTTAACTCTTCGTGTATTTAATTTATAATTATTATTGTCTCTCTCTTCGCTTCTCAGTCTTGCATTATTGACATAGTCGTCGTGATGTCTTGAAAAATTTGTATATAAAATTCTCGTGCTACAACGTTTGTTACCTTACTCCTCCGAAACGGCTTTACCGATTTTTTTTAAATTTCATATTCAGTATGTCCGAGATTCGACTGTCATATACGTTTGAATGATCTCAACCGCGCAACTACAGGCTTTCGAAAGCCTGTTGTGGAGCGTATGTCCTATGTTATGGATCGCGGAGTTTACTACTATGGATAGCGGAGTTACGCGGGTGAAACCGCGGGGCTCAGCTATATTGATTAAGAATAATATATTATAATAATAACTTACTAATACTAAATAATGTATTTTGAGATTTAATTTATAACTAGCTGAGCACACCAGTGTAAATGTTAAGGTAACAGTTTTTTTTATTACAAGTTCATAATAAATCATATTTATAATACTCACTCATGTTATAAAGCTCGTTCGAAAAGTTTGTATGTTTGTTTGAAGGTGCTAATTCCTGGAACTGCTGGTTGGATTTGACAAATTCTTCGAGCGTTAGATTATCGAGAAAGGCTTTAGAGCATAACCAACATACCACCAAGACGAGAATGCGAGTTATGCGCGTGACACCGTCAGACACTGCAAGTGAATCAACAAAAGGAAATTTAATCTGTCAACGTAATTAGATCTGACAGAAATCAATGTAAAGACAAAAGTTGTTCCTGCCATGCCTAAAGTGCATGTTGTACATTTATGTCTTAAGTTTCCGCGAATGTTACGTTTTACAATGAAACCACTTTTACGGATTTTATCGCGGCAGACTGACCGGCCGTGACCATGGTTGCTGTAAAGCTTGTGAAACGTTGGGCTAGTTAAATAATTAAATAAACCGAGATAAAATCCGCAACAGTAGTTTTATTGTAATGCATGTTATATTATTGTTAAAATTTTTTGTTTTTCAATTTTAGGGATGTACAATTACAATACAAGAATCGGGTAATGACTACTCTACTGCAGTGTTGCCGCATGAGGTGACCCATCGATCAGCCTGCTGAGGTCGGTTATTTTGGAGCGGAATGTAGAAACATACGTAGTGCTATGAATTTTGAGGATTATGTCGACGACGAAGAGAAAGTCATTAATTATAAATGCAAAATTAGTGGCCATTGTGTGTTAACATAATAGAAATAACCCACAAAGTCTGTGGCAAGTCAATTATTTAGGCACTGATATAGTAGCTTATTAAGTATGATACACGATTTTAACATGTGATACATAATGGGCTTCGTTAGTGAATATTATCTTAAATGTAACAACTAATTATAGCTCTGTATAAATATATCTATTTAAGATGGAATGGAGCCGATAGAGGTAAAACTTCTAATATATATACATTTTTGTATTGTTTATAGGACAAACTTGAAATCGGAGCCTTTAGATGTCTACGCCCTATAAGTTAGCATACATCCCTCCGCTCGGGTGTGACCTCTCAAGCCAACAAAGGGCGACAGCGAAACTGTCACTTTGCGGCAGTACCATACGAGCGGGAAGTACCTTCCCTGACATTCCGACTAATTCAGTTGCAATGTGATTATTTATGTAAAATAAGGGCCAAACGAGAAGGTGGGTAGTGACATAGGTCTTCAAGAAAAGAGCTTTTACGGCTTATAGGTCTTCAAAAGTCGTAACGGATCAGAAATAACGAGGGTCCCACAGTCAGTTGTGTGTGGTAAGAAGTGTCGTTTCAACCGCACTGTTGTAAATTCACGGACATCAAGGTGATGGGCGTGGAACTTAGATTTCTGTCGCGATGTCCGCAGATGGAATTCTACTGCTAGTATTAAGCCGAACAATTCCTCGGAACACTCCCCATAAAAAATAAGATAAAAGACGCACAACGAACCGACATCTCTTTGTAGGACCAAAGGATTGAGCTGTCCGGAAATAACTTATATGGATATTGCGAGCCTCTACCTAAAGGTGGTGTAGTTCATATAAGGTCGGACCTGCGCAATGTAAAGTTACAGCCGATGGGCTGGATTGAATTACAGCTTTGCCCTATTGAGCACGTCTAGCTTCTTTGTGCCTAATTTAGCTTTCACTTCCAAATAACCACAGAACTGTACGTTACTCGATATGTAGACATCAAGTATTTCGATACTTGCTGAGGCCGATGAAGGGTGACTCTTTGGCGGTAAACGCGCAAACTTGTGTCTTATGGGGGTTAAATTGGACTTAGTTTAGTCGTCCCCATTCCGAGACATTGGATAAAAAAACCCTCGACTTCAGACACAAGTTTGTTCCAATCCTCGTTGACGTTTTCCCGGGAAATATTAGCACGGCCAGTGTATAAAACATCCCCAGTATTATCAACTGAGTAACAATAACGGCCACCAGTTTGCAGCAAGTCATTGACATGCAGAAGAAACAGCGTAGGAGACAGAACACTGCCTTGGTGAACACCAGCGATGACAAATTTAAGTACGGAGCATGTGCCGTCAACGACGACCTTCATGTTGCGATTTTTCTAGAAGCTTCGCATAATTTCCCGGGAAGTCCGTATGAATAAAGCTTTGAAAGAAACGCTTTATGCCTAACCCGATCAAAGGTCTTCGCTACATCCAGACTAACCCCCTCGGTTTCAACTGCCTCCGCCTATCGGTACGTTAAATAAATTAGGAGATCACCAGACAAACGTCTACAGTGGAAACCGTACAGGCGGTCACTCATTAATTGATGATCTTCTAGGTATTGCAAGAGTTGGCAGTTGATAATAGATTCCATAATTTTGGAAAACAAAGGGGTTATCACAATACGTCGGTAGTTGGATGGGTCGGAACGGTCATCTTTTTAGGGATCGGGTGCACTAAAGCTGTCTTTCAAGAGATGGTGACTACGCTATCAGAGTAGGAGAATCGGAAAAGGCGTGTCAATACCGGAGCTAACTCCGGAGCACATTTTCGCAACAAAATCGGAGCCATGTCATCGGGCCCACTTGGCTTATGAATGTTTAGGGAAAGAAGTGCTTTACGCACGGCACTCGCAACCACACCGCGGGATAGTAGGCGGTGGAGTTCCTTGATCATCCAAAAAGGAGTTCGACGCGAAAAGAGAGCCCAGAAGTTCGGCTTTCTTTTTTGCGGCATGGGCCAGCGATTCATCACTCCGGTGCAAAGATGACTTAGCAAAAATCCCTAAAAGAGCCTTGGCGGGGGACCAGAATGGACAAAGCTGAAGGAAGGCGAACTAGTCTTTCACAGAGTTTGCTTACGTACTCTGATCTTGATTTGGCAATAATTTTTTCGAGGACCTACAGGTAGAATTGTACTCCTTCTTTAGTACTCTGGTATTTGCGTCCTGTGAACTCGTCGATGCTGCATACGATTGGTAACACTCCAGTTTATGGCGTAGTGCCAACTTACAGTATCATCCAAACCAAGATTGTGACTTGCCGTCAATCGGTACCGCAGAGAATGGTTTGAAAAGTTCCATTCCCTGAGTCACCACATCAGTGACAGATTCCGCAACGTCGTCCGCGTCAGGATTATCCAGAGTGAAACAAATCCGCCGCCATGGGTAGGATGGCAAGAATGACCGTATCCCATCCCAATATCCTGACCTGTAGTAAAAGACGCGACGACAGCTTACAAAATCTAGCCGTGGTCTAGGTATAATCGGCACTGTACTCCGTCTTAGGCAGTGATCCGACGAGCCCAAAGGACAATTAACGGAAACCAGGTATCTTTCCGGGTGGAAGGTCCAACAGGGACAGGGATTATGATCTCCCATGTCTGGGTTTCGCTTGGGCGGTGATACCAATTGTGTCAAACCATATGCCAAAGCAAAGTCATAAAAAGATCTTCCCGCATGATAATCCGCGGTAATACGTGAACAAAGCCAATTGGCGTGATGGGCGTTGAAATCATCAAGTATCACGATGTCTACCGTTGGAATCTGTTTCAGCACAAAGTCTGTAGCCATTTCTATGTGTTCGAGGAGTCGGTCTATTTCGGTATTTCCGTTTCGGGATCTGTACGGGCACGCATAGAAGCGGGGGTGGTCCTCGCTATCTACACGCAGCCATATGATGGATAGATCCTTGTCTTCAAGATCGAAGAGGCGACGATAGCATACATCTTTACGATAGCGCTATGCACCGCACTACCTCCTCCTATGCACTATGGCACTATCTCTTCCGAAAGCTAATACTATAAACTAGTATTATAAACGCGAAAGTTTATTAGTATGGATGGATGTTTGTTACTCTTTTGAATGGAACCTTGCAATAATACAACTTATACATCTGGATAACCCATAGGCTATAGACATAATAACGTTTCAACGTGGTTTGGTTTGTAGTTCAAGAGGACGAAGTCGCGGGTAACAGGTAGTTCAAAAATAATACGTATATATACTGAATTCACATATAGATTATGCTCTTGAGATAAATCTTTGCTTTTTCCTCATAATACTATTAATCCAGAGGACTTATGCTACATTTAAATTAATTTTAGTAAGAGGTAGTGCCATACTACATCGCCGCCGAATTGGGCCAGCACGACCGGGAAGGCACATCTCGCTCACATGACACTACCAAAGAGTGAGCCGTGCTGACGCAATTTTGTGAGTGGCCCATTGAAGGGGTGGAGAAAAGGAGACCAACGCATGACACCAATAACGCGGATGTCTATGGGCGTCGGTACTCGTCTGTAGACTCCTATTGCTCGTTCCCCACCCCATGCTATAAAAATATATTTTATAATTTTTATAGCATGCGGGTAACGGAATGAGAAACCCTTTATTGTTTCACCGAGGCAGGACGTGTTACTAGACGACGAGCTGGCTCATTTGGTAACGTGGCGGTTAGTCCGCGTGTTACGCCAGAGGTCGCGGGTTCCAAACCCGCCCAGATCATGGATGTACATGTGTTACATGAGTTCCTATAATAAAAATCTTAAATATATTTCCGTGGTCGAGTACCTGTAACACAAGTCCTTACGGTCCTTACTACGGGACTATGTTAATGTGGTGCGATTAGTACATATTATTCATCTACATGCGTCAGTCGTGTTTTCCATTGTTTACTTTTCCAATCACAGGAAAAGAGCCACCACCTTACTAGTGTAATGGAAAAATATCATATAGCTTTAGTGGCTAGCATATTCAATTGCGAGGATTCATGTTTTATTATGAGTCAAACTTTTAACGATCCAAGTTTCTCAAAGTGGGCGGTGTTGTGCTCTGGAGAAACTACGAGAAACCATCGGCCCTGCGCTACATTTTCTCTGGTCAAGTCCGATCGCTGGCCAACATGAATAATAGATTTTAAATTATTTGTATTCACATTGAACTTACTTCACAAAAGATAAATGTGCAATTTGATTACCGGATAGCTGGCAGGCGACCCGAGAATCTCCAGATAACCAAAAATTATAATTGAGCGCGAGGGGACTCCTTCTATATGCAATATTCTAGCTTTCCCTTGTGCTCTCACAACCACACCAACAGTAAAATTTTACTCGAGTTACATAATAGATAACATAGATGAAACATACTGCCGTTAGTCTTGTCTGGTCTCTACAATCACAACTGTAAACAGTACGAACGCCATTGCTCCACAGCGGAATTATGTGAGTCCTGTGGTGCCGGCTTGCCCAATTCTACTGTAATGGTCAATGGTGCACCTTCTTGGTATGTTGCTTCACTGTTTATCATATATGAGTAAGCAGTAACATACATAAATATTTGAGAATGGAAGCAAACTAGCATGCGGCCAATAGTCTGTGACTCATTAATAGAAAACTTTCATTTAAACTAATGTCTTAAATATCGACGGCGAATACCTCCTGACATTTTTAGAGAAATTCATTTTCATACTGTTTT
>JAFELO010000072.1:113017-126374 GCA_017140195.1 Eumaeus atala
GCAGGTGGAATTTTTACGACTACCACGCCCATGAACATCCGCATAATTACTATCCCGGTGCGTTGCCCTTCTTGCCTTCTTCCCTTAGTGGGCCAACGGCTACTCATGAGCCGCACGAAACGCAACACCGAAGATCATTATAAGAATAATGTACTTCATTGAACGGCGGTATAATGGTCGTGCCGGATCATTTCCGCTGCAATGCAGCATGACATCATCTCTTACTACTCTAAATGTGTCTAAATTATTATTAAATTAAATGAGAGGCAAGCAAACCTGATTAGCAATGTAGCAGTAACACTAAATATCTAATATAGGGAGTTTGAAAGCTCACAGGTAAATGTAAATCCCTAGAGGCAAAGTGTAAAGATTTAGCAGCGCATCTGCATGTGAACAATAATGCGGATGTCTATAAGTGTAATCGTAGCCGTAGGAGCTTTTCGACATTTAGAATAGAATATAAATTTATTGAGCTAATTATTACACTGCTATTTCACTATTACATATTTCAGGACAAAAATGTACACAAGATAACGCAAATAACAACAAAATATACATAAGAATGAAGAAGAAAAAACATGTTCAGCAGTCAAATTCAAATTCTTGTACTATACTATAAAATAAATGATAACGTCATAGTGACTATTTACAGCGGTACCTTCTATCATCAGCTTAGTGACATGAGATGATAATTACCATTTGAAAATATTCAGATAACCTTCTAAAGTTGATTAAATCACGTAAATTCATATAAAGTTTTAGGTTTACCTAAATATCCAGGATCACAGCATCAAAAACATTTGATGACAATGAGATTTTTGGCGTCATAAGCCTTTAAGAAATATATATTTTAGTTCGTTCCACAATCGAAGACGTAATATACAAAATTCAATAATACAACTCAACTGATATAATATAAAGTAGCATACCATTACAATTTCATAAAGTACAAGACAGGCAAAGATTTACCAGAATGAGTAGGTAATCACCGGGAAATGTATTATAATGAGCTCCACTTTGCTACCGATGGAAGTTTAAAAGAAAATTAATAGGTTTCAAGTTAAGTTAGTAACACATTGTTTGGTGCGATTAAAATTCGACGCACACTGCTTATTTCAAATTGAAACTTAGTACTAGCTTCAAAGAGCGTGTCACAAATGCAATAACCTTGAAATAACTCATTAATAAACCGGTATTATAAATAATAAAATAAATTATAAACGATTTGAAGAAGACTGCGTCGTCATCGCAACCGAGAATGTTTAAAATTCAACAAAAACAACTGAGGTCGGGAAGTTCTTAAAACACGGTGCCGGGGAATTACCCTGATAATGATTAACTGAAACATTAGTTCCGTGTCGTAGTAAGTGAATTATTTTCTGTGTGGTTCCGTATTTAG
Organism: Eumaeus atala; assembly: GCA_017140195.1. Lineage (NCBI taxonomy): Eukaryota > Metazoa > Arthropoda > Insecta > Lepidoptera > Lycaenidae > Eumaeus > Eumaeus atala. Next base: position 114,417 of record JAFELO010000072.1, read on the forward strand.
GTTGCGTTTCAATTATTTTTTTTGTAATTTCTTTATAACTAAACTTCATGTGTTCTGTGGCCAGAGCGGGCGTTTTCTGTGTGAGCTATATACGGGTTTTTATCATGCTGTTGTAGATATGTAGATATAATGGAACCAATTTTGAATAAATTGGATATGTTTTCTTACGGTGCAATAAATTTTATTACCATAATGTATCCAATGTGTTAATAAATAGCTTTGCTATCATTATTAGTGCTGTCATTCTTGGAGCAAAGGAGGGTACCACATTCTGATGACATCAATAATGTGGATGTGTATGGGCGTTAGTAGTAGTCAGAAGGCTCCGACTGCTCCTTTGCCTTCCTATACTTTATAAAAAAAAAGTTAATGAGGATTTACAAAACCATTATCGATCTGAGTCATTTACCTCTGACGTATGTTTTCTCTTTTTATCGTTCACAATAAAAGCAAGACAACATGTTCGATATAAACACTTTGCTCTTAAGACTGTAACAAGAAAGGTTATCGCAGGATGTGCAATAGGACGCGAAGCTGTCTGCAGAAGTGACGTGCTGTTCAACCGACATGAAATTAATTTCTTGCACCCTTGTGTTATTTGCTGCGTCTTGGAGTTCTGTTTATACAGGTATATTCATATTATGTATTTTATGCCAACGTATTTTTAGTATCAGCCTTTTTGAATATTTGTCACGGATAAATTTCACCTTCGCCATAATACCGTACTAACGACGGCTTGGTGTTGATGCGTTAAAAGAGGCAATTTTAGACATAAATCGCAGTAGTGGAAATTCTGATATAATAAAATATATTTCGTGGTGATTTAATGTAAAGAGATTTGAGATACGATATAAGGCGCGCGGCATGAAAAAATATGAGGAGTAAAATCCTGTGAAACAGTAACCCGTCAGCGTCACACCAGCGCAATGCTTTACCGCGCCTACTTTTACGTGTTTTTACAATTTCGCATCTTCTACTTCACAATCATGTTCCTTCTTAAGTAGTAAACTCTAGCCGCGTCTCGGAGCTGAAACAGTTTTTCCGTCTGCATGAATACATCTACAAACGCACTTGCTGGAGAGTTATCCACACTGTTTTGAGTACCGATAGTACTGCAATTTATTTTTCACGCATTAAATATGACGATGATTCTGTTAATTTACCGCTATATTTATAAATGGTAATTATGTTAATTTACCACTATATTTAATGACAATTCTGTTAATTTACCACTATATTTAATGATGAATATTCTGCTAATTTACCACTATATTTAATGATGATAATTCTGTTTTTTTATCTTTGCGTAAGTAAAATTCAATCAGGCTTGTCCGATGACAAGCATAATATTGATATACCCTAGTCTTCCCTCAGACTACATCGTATGTGACCGAAAATCTAAAGCATCCCTCCAAACATAGTTGCCATTCAATAATCGACTACATCACCTTTAATTTCATCATAATCACGGAGCCCATTCTTATTTGACATTATAACTGTAAAGAGGAAATTTTGGATTGCGTCTCTGAGAAACTAGTTATTCCGGTTAATATAAATTTAGCTATTTCAATAAATATTTATTGTGTTAGAAGCCCATTATTGTTATTTTTGAAATAGAAAAACGAGGTATACCAATCAGTACAATATCGGATGAAATCACTTAACCAAAATTTATTTCTATTTGTGTATATTTTTAAATTCAAATGATATGGCGGATGCCATTGACCTACACAAATATAAGATGTAGGATTTCACACTGAACTGTTATTGCAAAACATCCGTGATATGCAACGTTTAACCAAATGTGTATGATTTTAAGTCCTTTTTGCAATGCAGATTCTATTTAAAAGATGTGCAAAATATAAACATGTTTCCTTTAAAAGTGAACCTTACGCGCATGTACTTAATTTGCATTCACAAAATGCATAATTGCAATGCAAATAATTTGGTAGTTATATAGTACACCTTTTATATGGACGGCTTTGAGACGCTCACTATATACCTTAATATTTTTCCAAATTATTGGCAAATGTATTATAACCTTTTTATTTGGATACTGCTATGAAACTTCAGTCAAATAAGTTGTAAGGAAGAGGTAGTGTCATGTCGCATAGGAGGAGGTGGTGCCGTGCATAGTGCATGACACTACTTCCTCCTATGCAATGGAGTTTGGCCGGCACGACCGGGGAGGTACCTCTCGCTCACATACCGCCGTAAAATGGCATCTTCAGTGTCGTGTTTCGTGCGGTTTGCGAGTAGCCGGTGGCTCCTTAAGGGGAGGAGGGCAAAGGAGGACAACGCTTCCGCAGAGTAATTGTGTATGTTCATGGGCCTCGATATTCGTAGAAAGGCTCCAATTGCTCGCTTGCACCCCTATTCTATAAAAAGAGTATTTATTATTGTCAATATCTCAATCTTTTTTATTTATTAACATTACAGAATGTCCTGTGATTGTTTCAAAAGAAGAATGGGATGGTCTGACACCCCTACGAGTGCAGTACCTAAAGAGACCCGTAGATCTGGTCATCATACAGCACACGGTCACTGGCACTTGTAGCACGGATGAGAAATGTGAAAAACTTGTCAGGAATATACAATCAAACCAGATGGACAACCTCAACTTTTGGGATATTGGAATGAAGTGAGAAAATCATTTTATGAAATCAACATTTTTTCTCGTGCTAATCTATATTTATTATCATGAAACTTTCTCGACATTGTCATTCATAAAATCATAATTCGTTGCCATGGTAACGTGTAAGGTTACGAAGCGGAACTGTCAAACAAGTTGACAGTCTAAAAAATTAAGAATTTTAAACTTGCTTTTAAATATTTCCATATCGTTGTTTCAAATATATACATACAAAACCTCGACCCTGCTATAACAAACGCAAAGAATGTATGCGAACTTACAGATTGCAGATATTTGGGAGCTCAGAACAATAATATTACTCTAAGTTCGGGAGAAATACGTAACAAGTGACTAGAGGTCTAGAGGTACTAACCTCTGATTAAGTATACTACATCCTAACACACCAAGAAAAGGCCTTCATTTAGAAATTTATCATTATTAGAAGTAGTGGGTCCCTGGTTATGTGCGAGGACATCACGTTGAATCGTCAATGTGATAAGTCAATAATAATTGTTTACAACACTATAAACACGGCGCGATGTCCGCATAAATTATTTATAATATAGCCCAAGTATATAAATAAATGTTATCACTTTTGTGTTTATAGTAAATTAACTGGGGTTATGTATCACATGCCATAGATATTATTATTGTAGATAGAGCTGCTTACTACTATACTGTGGTACCAATATCTTCATTTTGTTATTACGCGAGTACAAAAAAGTGGATAAAGATTAAAAATATAAACCTTTCTGGTTCCGCCTTCGAGATGAGAATTAATTGAACAATTAAGTAATTTAAATTTCTGTGTATGGATTTAGACGACATTCATGGCACATAACTTGGGAATGAATACCAATTTAAAACTACTTTAAATATTTGTCTATATTATACGCGTACGTACCTACAGCGCGCTGCGGGTAACTTAAACCAAGATGGCAGTTGTCAGCGCAGGTACAGCGCAGCAGGAGAATAATGACACAGGGTCACGCTCTGTTTTCAGTGTCACGCCTCATGCCGAAACTCCTTTAAGATAGGGTAGGTTCGATTTCAATCTCCATCATGGTTCAAACCTTGTCGTGGCGGTGGGGCTCAGTAGCCTGGGGTGATCCGAGACTTATAAAAAGAGGGGACAAAAGAGCAAATGTGGCGGCGCTTTTGCGCACGAAGCAAGGATGGGAACATTACCCCATTGAACTGTCCCAAAGTCGGTCGGCCTCCATCTGTGGAGGTGGCGTTGGTCCCTTCGGTGGATGACTTGCCGTCGAGGTGCCCTGATGATTTACTGTTCCGGAACACCTCTCCAAAGGCGGCACTGGTGGCACTCGCGTTGATTTTTGTGGGTATTCGGCACTATCATGTGCCGCGAGTCCCACACACCACAGGACCCCACGCAGGGCCAGTGAAGGCACGAAAATACGTTTCCCCGAGTCAACAAAAAAAAGGTTCGATTTCAATGCTCTATCCTTATGAGGTTAAGGCTGGGTTCGATGCTGTCCGGTAAACCTGAAGGGGCTGACCGCACACGAGAGACCTGAAACGATGATTAAATACAATATGGTTGCTAGCGATAGACTGACGCAAAACGCATGATTACCGGAGTGATGACTATGAAACGATGAATGAGATGGTATGTGGTTGCGGTAATATGCGCTTAGGTCCCGGCGCGGTACCCCGGTGACGCTATAGGGGCACTACCATGAGCAAGTCGATCTAGCACATCACTAGTGCCTCCATTCCGGTATACCGTGCGATCGGCCTATACGGATTCCAAGTTGAACAACTTTTTTCGAATATCTTCCATGTAGACTTTCCACCCTCTTTAGCTTTCTTTGTGTAGATTGTGTAATAAGTTAGATAAGTCTAAAACCTACAAGATTTCATGCTTCACATTAAATCTTATCACTTATTGCTAAGCTCAGGTATTTTATAATGTCGGAGTTACGGGCTCGTATTCCAATAAAGCAATATTATAAAGATATCCATCATATTATAATAAAACTACTTTTACGGATTTTATCGCGGTTTATTAAATTTTTATGTAGCCGGTCCACCCGTGACCATGGTTGCTGTAAAGCTTCTGAAACGTCGGGCTATATAAATAATTCAATAAACCGCGATAAAATCCGTAAAAGTAGTTTTATTGTAATGTCTTACATTCACGTAAACTTAAGACATCAATACATCTATCATAGTTATATGTCTCTGCACAGCAGACTCACGTGGCTCCTTGCAGTGGTTCCGAGTGGTTTTGGACAGAAGTCGGCCACCATATTATAGAAGTCACAGCCCACAGGACGTATACCAATAAAATATCTACTGTCGCAACATTCCTTTAGACTAGCGTTAAATTTGGAACCACCTCTACGTCAAGATCGTAGACGAGATCAAATTCAGATACATATTCTTTATTGGACTCTTTTCAGTTTTCTCGTGGGAGGAAACGGTAAGGTTTACGAAGGCTCTGGATGGCTCCATGTCGGTGCACATACATACGGATACAATCGAGAATCCATTGGTATTTCATTTATAGGAAACTTTAATGGTAAGATAAGTCCCTATACTTACATAGCACTTAATATTGTAATTCGTATCAAAAAAGTATTTATTAAAGTTTCTTTTTTACTTAATTTCTTGTCTCTTGTGTATTGTAAAAAACATCCAGTCCAATAAAATTTATTGAAGTAAACATGACGAGACTATTTGCACTCATCAAATAGTTACCATTGACGCCATATATGTTAAGTGTTGTATGGTGCAGAGAGTATTAATTAGTAGAGCCCTCATCTGAAAAGGCATCGAGTTTATGAAATGGATTTTTTTTTTACTTTTATTGGACACATAAGAAGCGAATATGTATGTTGTGTCAATAATAGATATTTTATCTACATTAATGTAATGTATTGATATATTTTGTAAATAATTTTTCTATAGGTAAGGCACACGGGTCTATAGGTGACTTGATAGGATACGGGTATTACTACGCCACATCGGTATGAGCGTAAGATAGTATGGATGTCCTTTGTAAAAATAAAAGCAATTCTGTACTCACTGTTCTTGCTTGATAATTTACTCATTGTAAATCCAATAACTTGGAAGGCATCGAAACATATTCATTTGAAAATAAAAAAATGGCTTTCTTTCGCAGAAGATACACCCACGCCTGAAATGCTGTTAGCGGCTCAAAATTTACTTCAATGCGGAGTGGATAATGGACACCTCAAAGCAAATTATCGTCTCATCGCTCATAAGCAGGTCATATCAACAGAAAGTCCCGGTAGGAAAATCTACAGGGAGATACGAAATTGGCCAAATTTTCTTGCAGACGTATCCTCTATTAAAAAGAAGAATTAATGTCGTGTGGGACAGCTAAACTATGCCTTGACATATCAAAACCTTATATCGAAATACCGAAGGTGAAAAATTTTACAAAGTTAATACTGATATTTCATATTACATTTTGCTGTATCGGAATTTTGTTTTTATTGAATGCTATTTATACTTCACTAGACAAATTTATCGACAAGCGATAATTGCAACAATGGCTTAAGCCTTAACTTTTCGTCTCCTCATGTACCCACGACTGACTGTTCAGTAAAATCACATTAAATTAAGACGTTTACGCACAAAACGTGTGCGACACAGGATTTTTGAAGTGAAAATATAATACAAATTCTGTATATTTCTAAAACATGTTTCCTTTTTTTGTTTTAAATGATGCACCGAAAATATATTTTGATGGAGCAATGTGTCTGGCGAATGTTTTTCTTTTACTTTCAACGTCGATTAAATTATTGATCTTCCAACTGCAGTTTGACTTCATATTGGGACCGATACCAGATCCACCAGCTGAGAGCGTGGCGAGTGGCCGCCGACACAATCCAGCAGTAATAGCACACCTGGATCAAATGCATTGTTTACTCTTCTTATAGTATAGGGTGGCAAACGGTTAATGTAAGCGTCCTACGATTATCAACGCTCTTAAACATGCGCATAATTGTTATGCAGATCCACCTATTCCTCTTTCCCTCCAATGGGATATCGGTTACTCACAAATGGCATAAAAAGCGACAGCACAGCCGTCACTATAATGTGAGCGGCGGTATAATGTGAGCGAGGTACATCCTCGGTCGTGCGACGTTTGGCATACATGGGTTGGTACTACCTCTTCCTAATTTAACATTTGCAGGTTTTTAATTACGGAAGAAGTAGCTTTTGCAGTACAAGCTCTTGATTTTGCATGTAAGCGGACACTCACCAATAAAGAAATATCTGAGCCCCTTTTGTATAGTATAGGGGATAAACGATAAATTGTGTAATCTGATGGCAAATGATTGCATAGAGGGTTACAGGAGGTTTCGCGGATGTAACTGTCCTCTTACTTGAACAACCCTTTTTGGCGCCCATTTTGGCCACCGAGAGCTCACAAATCCTATAGTAACTGCACTAGATATAGCTACAATGTCACCTTTGAATATAAAAGACCCTAAACATGTTTTGTAAAGTAATGCTAACACAGGTCAATTGTGGATAATTAGGTTTCTCAAATAGAAACCGGTCAAGATCAAATCCGGCTATGAAAATCGTCTATGAAGGGTTGCGTACCACCAAAAAAATATCATAACTCTGAAGCCTACTTGGAATTTGTTCGAACCAATTTACATTTTGTAAACATTTCATTGCACGTATGTTTTTATTGAGTACCAAATCCCAAATCGCCTCTGTGGTGTAACGGTGCGGGTGTACCCTGTAAAGTCCGTTAGCCGTGTGGGGTTCCGGTTCAATCCCCAGGTCGGGCAACGATTATTCAACGTTTCTCAGATTATTCTGAGCACGCATTACATTGTCCAGGATTATAATGTGCCCGAAGTGGCCATAGCCTATGACACCATGGCCCAAGCCAGTACCTTGGCTAATCGTGGGAGTTCTAGTATATCTACTGGACTCGCGAGTTGTGGATGTACTAGCACACCTCTGCCTGCCTACCTCTTCGGGAATAACAGTCGAGAAGGTACTTTACTTTAAATCTCAAATTTTTTGCAGTTTTCCCGTCACTCATTCAAAAAGAAATAATTCAAAAGCATTCAACATCAACAGTAGCAAAGTATATAGTAGCAATACACTTACCTACCTTCCAAATATTAAATATACAGTACCCATAGACATCGAATAAATGATCTGTGATACACGATCGGAAAGGTGGACGTGATGAAATTATAGGGGTTCCGTATTTTACCACTTCGCAACGGAACCCTAAAAATAAAATTATTTTATCTCAATAAATTGTAACATGTGCTACAACAACAGGTAAATTGTAAGTACCAATTACAATTGGCATTCATGAGGTAGCAATGACAAGCATGATTATGATTACAAGACAACTGCTACCATGATTCTTTAGTTATTTTACAAGGTCGTCGTTTCAGAAACCTACAGTGGCTTTAGTCGCGAGTGATGGCGATCTCTCACTGGAAGTGCATTTACTGTAATAATGACTATTGCGCTATTTTTTAAAGTTATTGTAATGTATACTCACAAGGGTTGTGCAAGCCAATACAAAAGTGGAGGCTAGAGGCCAGGGAGCCATCTCTTCTTCTTGCGCCATGAGGCTTACCAGAGTTCTGCCAGACAACCAGGCAGCCAGCATAGCTAGCGGTGACATTAGTAACGTGCCCAGACCATCCACCATCAACTGAAGAAAGAGGGTTCAATTTATAAAATAAATATCATTTGGTGTCGAGCTTCATATGCAATAAGCATCACCTTGCGGTTTTAACCCCGTAATCTCCGTTCTTATAAGCCGCAGTGTCACGGCATAAAATCTATAGTCTTCTTGGATAAATGGAACGGAAATGGAAAACTATTTGATACAAAAATATTTTTCTAATTCGGGTCAGTAATTCCTGAGGTTAGCGCGATTATTAATCTCAAGAATGCTCATATTTTACCACATAAGAAAGGTATAAAGTCATTATTTCCACCATTTTTATTCTATCTCTGTCTTTCTGTCGTTAGATTTATATTTATTAGATTACCCCAATCTGAGATACGTACAACAGTTTTGATGGGCCTTTTCTAAAAAATAAAGTAGACTGTAGGTCAGGATATATTTTAGTTCTCAAGTTAACAATCCGGCCCGGTTATTTGCGGGCGAAGCACGTCATACGGCATAAACATTTCCAGTGTGTTTCAAGGTTATTTTTAAATTTCACAGACACACATATATCTTCACGCCAGCTCCCTAATAGGGTAGGCAGAGGGAACGGCCATTACTTCCGTACATCACGATCCTTACATGCCTGCCTTGCCTCCTCTACATTCAATACAATTTTTTAAATGTCATAATGTAGATCCTCTACATGATGACATTTAAAATTTACTTTACTGTAATACCTTGGGAGCAGACGAGGGTACATCATATGTGAATGTACTGCACTCGTTCAATAAAATTCGATCCCCGCGCTCATCTGAACTAGTAAAACAATTTGAAGTTAAAGCTGATCGATAGGCTGTATAATGCTGCAATGGGCGCTGGCTACATAATATTTAAATCATAACTGCCTCGTGGTGTAGTGGCAAGCATGTTCAGCCACAGACGTGAAGTCCCGGGTTTGAGTCCCGGGGAATTTTCAAATTCTAGAAACGGTCCGGAGTTAGGAAGTTGGCGGTGAAACCCCCGTGCCTCGGGGAGCTCGTCAAGCCGTCGGTCTTGCGCCTGATTTCTCTCCGGTTATGTCGGATTGCCGTCTCATGGGAGCAGGAGAATGAATGAATAGAGAGGGCACTTGTGCCTACGTAAACACTTTTGCACTGTAACATGTCCCGCGCAGTTCTCTTAATAGAGATGGCCGCTGTAGCTGAAATTCGGCTAGGACAGACATTATCTAAATCATATCTGTACTAACAATACAAAGCTGAAGAGTTTGTTTGAATGTGTTAATGTCAGGAGCTACTTGCTATATACTATGACGCTACGATTATTAGGACCGGAGTTAAGCGGGTGAAACTGTGGGGTGATGCTAGCAATTTATACACCTTCATGTTGTACAAACATAAAACACGAGCACCACCCCGTGGTTTGAATCGCGTAAATCCGTTCCTATTATTCGTAACGTGATGGTATATATTCAACACAAAAATATTTTTCCCATTCGGGACAGTAGTTCCAAAGATATTAGCACGTTCGAACAAAGAAATCTAACTTTATATTATTAGTAAATATGTTATTACCGTTCACCAGGTGTGAAAACAATCTCCATGCAGCAGCCGGTCTGGGATGGATGCGAGTAGCAGGAGATCGGTCATCTTGGCGTTCATTGAGAGAGGCCTATGTCCAGCAGTGGACCGATAAGGGCTGATAATGATGATGATGATGTTGTTATAACGAAATAACACCACTTTGTATATTACCTGTTTTGCATTTTGACTGAGTAACCACAATATTAGTGCTTTGAAAACTCCGTATTTATGTACACGCCGAGTTGAATATCTCGTGGAACACAATTCACACCTCGATTTACCCGATTCTGTCAACCAAGTTTCTAGGCATATAACGTGTACTCTTCCAATTGTTCCTCTACATGCACATGCTGATATCAACCTTCCAAATTCCGGGGACACTATGTCACCTCCGTGACAGATACGGCACATGTCATCTGTACCAGAAGTTTCTGGTAGACGTTCTACCTCTATTAAACACTCATTTGTTTCGATATCATGGTCCTTACTATATTGAGTTTTGTTTTGTTCTGCATCAGTGGTTACCCCGACGGATCTTTTATTCTTATTAACATCACTGATTAAAGGGCATCTACGCTTAGGACTTCTTACTTTAATCCTGTGGGGTCGTTTTTCCATTTGCGACCCATTTCTCTCATATTGCATTCGTCTTTTTGATATAGTACTCGTATTATCTAAAATAGCCTCATTTCTTAACCGGTCTTTCGCTATAACAGTGCCACTGGATTTTATGTCACTCACACTTGTTATTGTGTCATCAGCGGTGGGTGTGGCTTTGTTTATACTTAAAACTGATATTGAACTTATAGATTCAGGTATTATTTCCAATGTTGACGTTTGCCCATTTATATCCGGACTTGACTTTTTGAAGGATTCCGATTCCCTTGAATTTATTTTTCTCTCATCAGGCTGGAAATTGTCCTGACTGGAAAAAAATCTTTTCATTTTATACTGTTTATTAATATTACTAATTTTAATATGTTCATATGATACCTAAAAGTGAGTAATGATTTTATGCACAATAATTTACCTGGTTTCAAGTTCAGTTTGTAAATTTCTTGTTTCTTTTGTAAGCATAGCACTTTGAACTGAAAATTTTCTACGTCTTGAATTAGGCATGATAGTAATTGAATCTTTCTTGAAACATAAATTGTTAATTATATGTATGTTTATTTATCTATTTCTTTATTTTCGGTGCAATTTAAATTAGTACATTTTACATTTTATTTGACAGTCTCAAGAAGCTTTCTTTTATCATTGTCATGGAAAATTTATCTTGGTCATAAAAAAGGATTCATATGATTTGACACAAACTTGAAACAAATTATTACAATTAGGATAGATATAGTAAGATAAGAATAACAAGCCCAGAGTACGATTATTAAAATGTTAAAACACATCTAAATCGGATACTCACCATGTTAGAATTGACAAAAAAATTGGTATTTTATTATAGCCATAAGCGAATCTTAATCTTCAAAAGTGCCCAAAGCCCTACTATAACGATACTGTAGGTTTTCTATTACAACGGACATTTATATTGAGTTTCGTACAGCTGAATAAAATTGAATAGTACCAAGTTGGTGTAAAATGTTTCTCGCCATCATAGCCGAAAAAGTTTTATCTAACAACATGCTGTTCTTATTATGGTGCACGAAAATCGAAGAGATCATAAATCTTGATGTAAATTTAATTTGCAAAGAGAGGGGCCTGACTCAATGACAAGGAAGCCTGTCTGCTGCAGAGGGTGATTGGTGACATAATCTAGTCCAGATCTTCGCAAATTTCGTAATAACAGGCAAATATGTTACACGACCAAGTAGCAATTTTATGTTTATTTTATTGAAAACGAGCTAAAAATATACACAGATTTATGTTTACAGATATGGTGGGATTGAAGTTTCATGGCTCAGATACTGCAATATAATATTGACGTCTTAAAGAGAATGTATAGATAAGTATTCTGTGAATATATCAATCGTCTACCCGTTACCTTTATTTTTTAGACATTACATTATCAAGCAAAAAATTACGCTTCTTTTATGGGAGCCCCCTGTAATAATTAATTTTGAATGTTTTTAGATTAT
>JAFELO010000072.1:134629-158380 GCA_017140195.1 Eumaeus atala
GGAGTAGATGGCTCTTGGTACGTGTCAGTGCCCCGCATTGGGCACAGCGGACAATGGAGTAGATGGCTCATGGTACGTGTCGGTGCCCCGCATTGGGCACAGCGGACAATGGAGTAGATGGCTCATGGTACGTGTCGGTGCCCCGCATTGGCATTGCTCCCCCGAAGGAAGTGTTTGGCCCAACCTAGCATATTTTGCTTACAGCAGTCTAGTTGTATGCTTTTCGCTAGGTGTTATATAGTTGTCAGGCGGAGGGCCCTTAATTTTTTCCATCTAATTACTCTCTCCTCAGCAGTACTGCGTGTTGTGTAGAAAAATCTTTCAGCTTCTGAATCTCGCTGAATGAGGGATGTAATTAGATTTTTTTCTATGAAATAAGTTGGATAACAAGTCATTAGTTTATACTATAAGGTTAAAGAGAGACTTTAGAGGTTTAGTTAAAGTTTAGATACTTTTATTTATTCGTTGTCTTTCCACATTCGCAATCCAGGACAGACTTAAAATAGTACAAGAGCAACAATGGAATTAATACAATTATTGATATTGGTTAGTAAAAAGGTGAGGGTATGAAGTCTCATCTGGTAGTAATATTTTAAGTATATAGTGTTTAATAAACAAAAAGCAAAAAGAAAAAAGGTAAAAGGAGTAGAGCTCTAAAAAGAAACACACAACCAATAAGATTCCCATTCTCTTGGCTTCATGAGCCAACTAAAATTAGGCAAGATACAAACTCAGTTATAATGAAATAGAATTTAACATCAAAACAACAATTAAACATGGCATCGGCAGGAAATCATAAACTTAACCCTTTTAATGAAATATGAATTCGTGCATTGTGACACGAATATGTAGGTTCCCGGCGGAAGACAAAAAACTATTTAATTACATTCGCAGATAGCGTCAGCCATCGCAAACATATCCATCCTCGTGATCGCCAAAAGGAAAAAAGAGTGACATTTCTTCATCACAGAGAATATGCAGCCTTACAGTCTATGACTATGTAAATATCTTGACAGATATGCAACAATGACAACTTGGGTGTGTACCGCAGTGATGTGTTTTAGTTTGTCATCGCACATTCGCCGCCATTAAGTGTGTACATACGTGCGGCACACTATCAGTCCACAATATACCATATACTGGCATATGAGACAGAGGTATAACGTAACTTCCTTCCGCTGAAATAATTAGTTCAGCGCCCTCAATAAACAAGGAATCAAAGTTAGAAACTTTACCCCTTTATAACCGATACTATAGGTTGTATGATGTGTGTAAAGGCGGGCTCTAGAGATTTGGTCGGAAATAACAGATAAATTTTAATATAAAGAAAAAGAGATATATATTCTAAGTAATATAAAGCAATGTCAAAGTAGTATAGCCTCAAATTCAAACAGAGGCATCACTTTACTCAAGTTGCAAAGAAAATTCTAAAATAGATTTTTCATGGGATTCTAACTTAATAATATTGCCTATATTTAATTCAATTTATCCATTTTGCCCCGACTGTTATTTTCTGAGGTTTATTTGTCAAGTCCTGTTTCTTATAACGTATTTATGAAATTGCATTATGGTTTGAATTTTTCGACGCAATAAGACTGAGAAAATATTTTATTTTATTTATTTTTATTTATCACAAAATCCACAGAACTTAAAGTTAATCACATAATTGATTTACGTGTTTTGTGTGTATGTGTATGCGTGCGTGTGTGTGTGTCTGTATGTATGTGCATGTATCATGTCACATTACCGAAACATTTTGTTATTATACTATTACTATTTTTATTGATTTGATTTTGTTTGTGACTGATTTTTTAAATGTGTTACTGGTTGTATGAAATACGTCAACTGTGCTAAACTGCCTATTAAAGCTATTTTGAGATCGACATATTATGGAGTTCTTATAGTAATTGGTATGCGTACGCGGCACATAGAACAGAGGTGTGAGTCTGGTGCGGGTGGGGGGCGTACACAGTCTTACTACTTGCTCAGTGAGTTCGATGCTGTCAGTAGCACCGGGGCATACTTTATGTAGAAACACCTGTTCGAGAAGCGATCTTCTATCCTTAAGCGTCATTACATTGTGTATTTTGCAAGACTCCTCGAAGCTTGTTTATTTATTAAATTACCGATAGTTTGGATGTTTTAGGAAGGCTAATTGTATCTCATACATATTGTCTATGTGACTTATATATTGAGGGCTCTATATGGTGCAGCAGTATTCGAGAATGCTTCGAACGTATGAGTAGTATATTACTTTTAAACAATTGATATCTGAAAACGGCTTGCAGACACGCAGAATAAAACCGAGGCACTTGTACGCTTTGTGTGTGATGTTAATTAAATGATCATTGAACATTAGTTTGGTATCTAAAGACACGCCTAAGTCTTTAACTAAGTGCGTTCTGCTAGCTGCGGAACACCGCAGCTAACAAGCTATCATGTATTCGTGTATGATGGGGTTTCTCTTTCTGGTGAATATCGTAAGCATACATTTATTAGCGTTTATTGTCATTTTATTTATTGAATCCTGTTACAGCTCCGTGTAGTCTGATTGATTTCTATAGGGAATTGTAAGGGGAGTAATTATAAGGAATTTGGATGTTTGAAAACTTGTGCAGATGTCATTACGTACACCGCGTATAGCAGAGATTACAAGGTTGATCCCTTCGGAACTACCAAGGGAACCTGAACAATGTCAGACCAGACACAATTTCAGGCAACAAATTTTTAATTTGTTTCAGTAAAAGATGAGGGTATGAAGTCTTATCTGGGTAGTTCTCCGAGACTCCCGGCTGCAACTTGAATGGTCCTTTATATATATAATTGTTCCTCCAGTTCTCAACTATTGAAGTTGAGGGTTATACTGATATCTTATCTACATTTTACATCCAAATTTAAAAAGGGGAATAGAAAAAGAAAAGAGAAAGGAAAGGAGAAAAGTCAATCAATAAGATCCCGTCCCATTATCTTGGCTTCATGAGCCAACCATAATCAGATAACATATATACTCAGTTACAATTAAATAGAATTTAACGACCAATTTTGACATGTGCCATATACTATTCAAACTAAAACATTATTGATACGGTCTATCAAAGTAATAGTCATATAGATCATATAAATACTACTATCAAAATGCATACTTAAGAGAATTAAGACAATTTAACATTAATAAAGATATGGAACATGGCGTCGGCAAGAAATCAAGAACTCACCCTTGTTTGTGAAATATAATTGTAATAAATAAGGAGAAAAAGAAATGACATTTCTTCGATATCGATCGCACCTATCGTTTAACAGTCAAATATGACAGATATACTTTTTTATAAAATGTTCAAGTAGCAAAACATAATTGCTACAATGCAATTTTATTTATTAGAACCCCCCCCCCCCCACTCCAAGCAATACATCCTTGATAAAAGATCTAAGAAGCCTGGAAGAGATCGCTTAAAGTCGCCAACACCTACAAATTGTAACATTATTTTTATATTTGTCAATTGGTGTGTGCAATAAAGATTTATTTATTTAAAAATAAACATACCTACCTATAACTAAAATAAAAATTACACAACTATGATGTATATTCTAAAATATTAAAATTTTAGAAGGTAATAAGGAAAGAAATCCTGAAAAAAGAGAAAATTTACAACTATAATTCTTTCTCCATTACTGCTAAAAGAGGGTGTTTTGTTATTTCACACAGCATTAGCATCGGCAAAAAAGAGTGCAGTAAATTAAACATTATTCTAAGGGTGTTAAATAAAAAATTGAAGAACTGAAGTATATCCTACAGCTAGAGTTTTTTCAGCAATAACGAATCAGCTACACAAATCGTCGATGGAATTTTTAAAGCGATACATTAAAGGAGATACCATTTTCTTTACAACATTGGCAGAAGCTTTATAGTTTAAAATAATATGAATGCGATGTAATGACAAATTTTTCACTAGAAATCGCCAATCTCTTACGTATAAAGCATAGTGTACAGCAAAAAATAATTTTTAATGAAAGTTACACAGTGTAATGTATCTTTATATATATTTTATATCTATGTAATAAAATAGTATCACAGTGAAAAGAAATTATGTAATGGACCTGCTGAGCTGTTTCACTTTGTTTGTATCGATCAGTGAATTATGTATTCCCAGGAACTTTCCACTTAATTTGGTTAAGTATTCAAGGAAACCTGTAACTCAATGTTTCACCTGGAGAAGGTTGGTGAACCGTGAATAGAATATAAATTATTTCTGTTGTTACTGTTACTGGCTTAGAAGTTTGTTAGCTTTTATTTTTTGTTGTTTCGGTGAATTGACGAACTTCCATCCCATTTCCTCTTTTCTATTTTGAAAACATTCAAAATTATTTTGTGACTGTTTGGTTACAGAAAATTGACAAGTAAGACATGACATGAACCCGCATGCCCCGGGAGGTACCTCTCTCTTATACGATACCGCACATAAGCCGTTGTTCTGTTGGAGGGGAGGAGGAAAGGAGGGCAGTGCATAATAATAATGCAGATTTTTATGAGTGAATCAAAAGGCGGCTCGATGGTTCTCCTATAATATAAAATCTTTGGCATAAAGGGAATTTAACTGGGAATGAATTAATTCATTTATCCTTCATTCCAAGTGGTACTGCAAGATCGTCACTATAGAAGATTGTATAGTGACGATCTTGCAGATAGATGGACAGCTACCTGGAGATTTTTGAACCTGACAATTGGTATTTAAATATATAAAGTTGTGAATGAATTTTTTTTTTTTATTAAAAATAGAAATATCAAAATTACTTTTTGCAATTTTTTTTGTCGAAGCAAACTCGCAAACTGAGTGGATCTCATCAATAAACATATGTATATTATTTCAACAAATTAACAAATAATATACAACATACAATTTATCAACTTAGTACAATATTTACTACACAGGAACATCCTACGAAAAGCGTCTTGTTCCCACGTGTGTGAGTGGTATCTGGCATAAGCTCTATGACATAGTAATAGCCTATACCACATAAACATTCTTTAAGAACTTTTTGAATTTATCAATTGAAAACTTTTGGAACGACGACTCCTTCACGGAAGGGTTGACACGCACCACAGGACAAACCCGCCAACTTTAGGACAGTGGAATGGGGTAATGGACCTCCTCTTGTTGCTCTTTTGTTCCCTATTCTTAAAAGAGGGGTACAAACAGCACCTCCTTCTCCTGCTCTTTAGTCAGCTCTTCTTATAAGAGGGGTACCAAGAACAGCCTCTTCACATGGGCTACTACAGCACACACCTGGCTACTGAGCCCCACCGCCACGGCAAGGGAGTGGCTAGGTATAACGAAAAATATTCCTGTTTTCTCTCCCGTGGTATCAGACTGTCTTTCCATCGGTGTAAGATTATTTAGTTCCTTGAACTATGCTGCATTGTAGTGGAAGTGAGCTGTGTCCGCTCAAATAATACCACCGTAAAGCGTCAACGATGCTATCGCGTTTCGTGTAGTTTGTCAGTAGCCGTTGGTCCATTGGGGGATGGAGGTGAAGGAAGACACACATCTGCATATGCCGATATTCGATTTTCACTAATCGATTCGTCACCCAATGGCCCCGATTGCTCATTTGTATTCCTATATCATAAAAAAATTAACGGAGTGTCCAGGCTTGTTGACTATCACTACATTACGTCCTTCGTATTTATATAACTTGACCTTTCTGTATTGAAATATTTACGTTGTACATTTCCAGATTAACTTTGATGTTGAAACTGAATCGCGACCCCAACTAATACAACTATAAATGGTTTATACCATAAATAATAAATACTCTCCGGAAGGTTCGGTGTTTGCAAATTAACGCCTTATGTAATTAACAGATTGACTATTCTATACCAAACATTATTATATTGTATTATATTAAATACAATAACACTTTGTATCTTTTGTTTAGTGAATCAAAGCCTGTGTTCATCTACTGAACATCCTAGCGATTATTCTGAAAATCGGCTCATTGATTGCATATCCATTACATATTGTATCGTTGAAATGTATTCACATATGACTAAATGCAGACATAAACAAGATAATAATAATATAATAATATCTGTGGACTCATCACAACCACGTTAGCCTAGTTCTGTGGTAAGTACGTGCAAGGACTTGTGTTACAATTACTAGACAACGGAAATATATTTAATATATGTTTTTGTTATAAATTTAAGATTTTTTTTAATTTAGATTTTCATTCTAGAACTACATATTATATACATATTATGGATTTGTGTACCATAGTACATAAATCCATGACCTAGGCGGGATTCGAATCTGCGACCTCTGGCTTTACTCGCAGTTTAGTGAACACCCAGCCGACACAAAAGGAGTGATAACGGTAATTTATATTATACGAGTATAATCAGTTTTTATAACACATGGAGTTGATTTTAAGACACCGTTGCTCAAATAAAGGATTTTAGGGCGTTAAAGGAGATGAAAGCTTTTTGAAAGTGCTTTACTCTTTTAACTATCTGCGCCGTCGTTTCACCCGGATATAATTTGGAGAAAACCGCAGATAGTTACATCACAGATAGTGCTTGTCATGTTGCTTGTACACCAAGATTCTGAATGGAAAACCTACGCGATGATATGAGAGATACAGTACCATGGTATAACTTAAATAAAAGATATACTCTTTATACTATTTCCACTAATTTAGTTATTTGAAATATATATATATTATATATGTCATAGCTGATGATGAATTACTCAAAAGTGGTAGTGATATATATTTTTAATTAATAAATTTGTGGAAATAGTATAAAGAGAATACTTTTATTTACGTTAAAATACGAATTTCCATCAAGAAGTAACAATACACTCCATCAACTACACACCATGGTTCAAGCGTTATCTATTAAAATTCGTTTCCCGTGATAACCAATAAAAAGTAATAATAACAAAAACATGCTGTAAAAAACTAGCTAAGTCTAGATTGAGCTACTTATTATTTTATAAGAAGTAATGCTCCCATACTCACCTTCCATCAACACCCAAAGACCTTAGATGTCGTCTCGGCCTTATAGGCCTTATAGTTCTAGTATGCAAACATACATAAATATGTCAAGTTTAATAAAATCTTTTAAAAAGGCATTCCTAGCATTACCATTCGGAACATGCAGATTCTTCTGCCCTACAGTGGGGTACGGAAACATAGTCTGTGTGAAACTGTCACTTCATTGCGTTGTGTTTTATTTTTTAAAGAACAGGGGGGCAAGCGGAGCGAGCCTTTTTACGACTAGTGACGCCCATTAACATTCACATAATTGATTAAGATGCGTTGCCCTCCTTTCTGCCCCGGTGTCTTTCATTGATGCCCCGGAACAACAAATCATGAGAGCATCTCGACGGCTAGGACCCTTAAAGGACCGACTCCACCTCCACAGATGGGGTTGTCCCACACTGCAGGACAACCCAACCGACTTTATTTTTATAAGTGCAGCCCACTTATAAGACTTTTCTTCTTACAAGAGGGATGCAAAGATCCCCCTCGGTTCAATTGGCTCCAACTGGGCTCACCCCTGGCCACTAAGCCCCACCGCCACGACAACGCCTGAACCATGGTGGGGTTAATTCAGTGCCTGAAAATCCAGAATTCTAGTTCCAGTATCTAACATGGATTCATCCATGACAAATCGGGAGAGTCAAATTTAGAGAGGGTCAAAAATGGCCTAGATGGTTTCGAGATGGTACGGCCGTGCTGGTTCTTCCTCTTGCTCGACTTGATGGATACGATATTATCATCATTATCATCATCATCACCATCAGCCCTTATCGGTCCACTGCTGGACATAGGCTATTATAAAATTATATAATTATATATTTTTGTTTATTGTGAATATCACATTACAACGGTATTCAGTTACTGAATATCCTTATGACTATCCTGAAGAACAGATCATTGATTTCATAACCATTGATACAAGTACATGTATCACTCACGAATATTATCAAAATGTAAATTCGGAAATTGAGTTCAGTAACAATGTTGCTCGATGCATACGATAACCGTTATACAGGCGCCTGGTTTGATGGTTAGAAAATATTTGTTTTCATAATTTCTCGTTGCATATGTTATAAAACGTAACAGTTCACTTGTGGTGGGGTAGATTTATTGCTCGTCGATAATTGACCAGCATAATCCACGACCGGGATGAAACTTCGTATTTCTAGATATATCGGCGTAAAGTTGTCACTTTCACTCCGGAAAATCTCACATACGACACCTTGCCTGCCGATAAGATGTCGTATGTGCGATTTTCCAGGGAACACGATGGAAAACAATTTCCAGGGAACACGAGTATGATCTTTGCAAGCTCTGGTTGTTCTGATTTTATGGATGTCGATAGTGATCACAAGGGTTCGACTGTGCGTGTACCTTTATAACTATCATTATATTAATGCGTGCAGCATAAACTTTGCAAAACTTTTCACGAAAATTGGGACACTTATAGTTCATTTGTATAAGAAGTGCAGAATGCTAAGATTAAATTATATATAACCCAATGATTTAGAAAAATACTAAGGTAAAATATACATATAAAAGTTGTGCAACTGTCAAATTATTTACTTTGAAATGACATTGCATAACATGACAGTTCAGTATGAAGTCGTGTATCTTGTATTTTTGTAAATCAATGATAGTATTATATTTTATTATTTTTAATAAATGAAACGTTGCCCACCCTACGGTGTACACACAATGTAAAAATTTCAGTAACACACAATTTGTGACACTGACAAAATTTTTATTACTTACGACATTTACTTTTGTTACATAGGAATAAAAAGGTTTTACTCGCCTTTTACTGCTTATCTCTGCGCGATTACTAGTATTATTATATATAGACTTATCACACCTCGTTAACCCAGCTCTGCACTCAGTCCCGTCTCCACCATGGTGCAAGCCTTGTCTTGGCGGTGGGGCTCAGTAGCCTGAGGTGATTCGAGACATTTCGGGCAAAACTAATTGAACCGAAGGAGGAACCTTTGTACCCCTCTTATAAGAAGACAGGACTAAAGAGCAGGAGGAAGTGCCGCTCTCTGTACCTCTCTTATAAGAAAAGGGGACAAAATAGCAAAAAATGTGTACGACAATCTCATATGTGGACATGGCGTCAGTCACTTAGGGGGCTGATTATTTGTTGTTCCGGGGCATCCCACCAAAGGCGGCACTGATGGCAATCGCGATTGTGTGCTCAGTACCGTAAGGACTCTTGTTATAAATAGCAGATAGACAATAACGACAACTCATCTTTACGCCGGCTTCGTAAGGGGGTAGGCAGAGAGAAGTTAGTGCTACTTATCACGATCCTTAGATACCTGCCCTGCTTCCATCATATTCATTAGCTTTTCACACCAGTTAGACAACGAAATTACAATAGTAAAATATTCAAAGACAGGGACACTTCAAAGCCATGTATGTCAAGTGTAAGAGCGTTGGTGTGAAAACTTAGATAATAAGAGCGTGGAGCTTAACAAGGTTTAACCACTCGCAACCAACTTAATCAACAAATTTTCGACTTCAAGCACAACTTCGTTTGTGTATTCGTATTCATCTCCTCTAGGTATCTGAGAACTCCCGACCTTTGATCATCTGTCTAACTGCATAGCATGAAAATATCACGACCAATTATCTTGTAAGTAAGTAGTATTAGATACACGAAAAAGAAATTAAAATTATTATTGTAAAACCAATTTCAAATGCCTACCAACTGAAAAGGAACAAATTTGTGTATGAAGTAGAGGAATTGTTATCCATCGTCTCGGAATAAGGCCGACTAAACTTAGTCCAATTTAACACTCATAAGACACAAGTTTGCGCGTTGACCGCTAAAAAGTCACCCTATATCGTAACTCCTCGTTTTCAGAACACCTACCTATCGGTCTCAGCTAGTATCGGAATACCTAGTGTCGACATATCGAGTAACGTTCACTTCCGCGGTCATTGGGAAGCGAAAGCTACATTAGCCTCAAAAGAGATGGGCGTGCTCAATAGGGCGAAGCAGTACTTCAATCCAGCCCATCGACTGCAATTTTACAAGGCGTAGGCCCGACCGCGTATGGAGTACTGCTCTCACCTTTGGGCTGGTGCCCCCAACAATCAACTCGCACCATTTGACCGTATTCAAATTAAAGCGACTCGAATCGTTGACGACCAGGTTGTTTCCGTGCAGCTTCATCCTTTGACATTACGAAGAGATGTTGGCTAACTCTGCATCTTCTACCGCATCTACAACGGGGAGTGTTCCGAGGAGTTGGTCGAATTAATACCAGCAGCGGAATTGTACTCTCTGATATCACGGCAGAACTCTAAGTTCCACCGTCGCCACCGTGATGTCCCAAAGTTTACAACTGTGCGTTTCAAACGCAATGTCCTACCGCGCACAACTTTGATGTGGAACCAGCTGCCTCCGTCGGTATTTCCGAACCGACACGATATGGGGTTCTTCTAGAAAAGAGCTTACTCCCATCTTAAGAAACGGCAACGCGCCTGCTTAACCTCGAGGCATGTGGATGTCTATGGGCGGCGGTAGTTACCTATCACCTGATCGTTAGCCTCTTATCCTATAAAAACATATTAGGACAATAGAGCTTAGCCCATTATGTATTATATATGCTCTAATTTTATCTATTTTTCTTATTTGAGCAATGATTGAATACTTTATATTATTGGACTAATGCCAGTCACGGAAAACTAAGTCCTTAGTGACTTTTATGAACCGTCCGACCTTTTATAAAAACATTTTACATTTAACTAGCTGCACGCTACGTCAATACGCTGTTTTCGGATGAAGAAAGGCATACCGTATGCATATGCGGATGCTAATGGGCGTCGATAGTCTTGTCGTCATTCGTCCCCTACGCTATAAAAAATATATGATGTGTAACCGAGTCCTTCCTACGTAGCCCACCCAGGTGTTCCTAAAGGATAAGGATCTTTAACTAAATCAACTTTCAATGTGTATTTACTTAAGTCCTTTGAAATTGCTGCTCGTTGTAAAATTAGATCTTAACCTTCAAAGCTATGAGAGCATCATTCAATTATTACTTAGACCTTAGCGTTGTAGTCGCAACTTATCCATATGGTGACTTGTCTGTATGTTTATCAGCATACTTTCAATACCAAGTACACACTTGACACTTTTTCTCCCTGTCCTTGTCAGTATAATTAGCAATCTATTTTGATTGAGCTTAACATCTAGCTACGTGCCGTTCCCGGCGTAAGTTCTACAAATTAATAAGATTTACCACAATTTTAACTGACTCTAACATTCTCTTATTCGTAATTACTGGGCTCGTCCAGTTATTGTAGATTTTCGATATTATTTTTACTATCAAGTGTTAGAATTGTGAGTGATTGCGCCACTAATGTCTTCTCACCATTAATTAAATATCCTTGCCTGTTGCTTTGTGAGTTGACGCGGTCTCTTCGGCCAAGATAATAGTAGTTACTTTAGCTACTGTTAAGTAACTATCGGGATGCGGGATTTCGACCGCAATTTCATCCAAACCGTCGCCAAGCGTGCCTTAGACTAACCGATGAAGCTCCACTGGATACTTCCGTCACCATAGAGCAGTCATAATATAAAGTTAAAAAATGACGTCATTGCTCAGCTAGTTAGTAGTTAGTTCTATTATGGTATATTTTAACTGGTGAATCACATACAAGTTTATTTTTTTTATAACCACGTCCGTGGCCACCCGCATAATTGTTAGATAGATAGATGCATTACCCTCCCTTTCTTCTCCCCTCCAATAGGCCATCAGCTACTCACTAACCAAACAAAACGCGACAACGTAGATGCCACTTTACGACAGCGTCAAGTGAGTGAGAGGTACCTCCCCGGTCGTGCCGACCCAATTCCGCTCTAATGTAGCATGGCATTACCTCTTTCCATTATAAGTTGAACTTGAATATTCATGAGAAACCATTGGTTTATTGTTAATCAATGTATTTAGACACCTACACAGCCAGCGTAAACACAGTAGACTAAGAAATGAACTTAAAGTAAAAATATAAAATCTTACGGTAAGAACGTTTTTTACATTGGCGTATTAACCACGGACGCCGCAGATAATGTGAAAGGCAAGTGTCTATTGAACTTACCCCGATATTGTATCATCGTGGATATCAGTATTCAGTCGGCCTATGTGAACACCATATGAATACGCTCCTTGTTTGAAACTGGCGTATGGATACTCTGAGCGCGATTAAAAAAAAACAAATAAAATATAAAATCTTTTTTGTTACAGGTAGTCAAGATCCGGTCGTAATCATGTCCTTGTGAACGAGAGACCTCTTATACAACGAGGAGTTCAAAATTAGCGAAAATGGCATTTGAATTGGGAGTAAAAAAGTAATGCCAAGACTTTATGGGACGCTCAAAAATGATACGGCACAAAACGTTGATAAAGTGTAAAACAGTGGCGGCCATAATACACAATAGCTTATCCGATATGGGATGTTATGAGGTGTAAAATGGATGTGATATCGAACTTGACGCTAGAGAGGGAGAAGTTTTATGCTATCAATAACTTCAGACCGTTAAATATGCAAGATGTCGAGGTAATTTAAGTGTTATTTTCAGATAAGTTGGGCGAAATCGTTTTCGAGATATATATTTGATTTCATACTAGGCACCACCCTTCTCGGCTCGAAAGCGATTCTATACATCCAATGGGACGATTCCCCAGACCGGACGGGATCACAAACAAAGTGCTCAAGATTATGCCCGCTCTAATAAACTTCGTAGTGTGCATAATCAACGGCTCCCTCGGGCGGTGCACGTTTCCCGACATATGGAAGGAAGCTATTGTTAGCAAGCCTGGCCAGCCTAGGCCACAGCTACCCTTCTATAAGTCTCATCGGTTCGTTGGCTAAGCTATATGAAAGAGTTTTCCTGGCGAGCATCAAGGATGTAGTAAGAGATAAAGAACTCTTCATAGACCAGCAATTTGCACTTCGCAAAGCTCTCAGTTGAGACTACGCAGTCTTCTTTGACGTTAAGTGAAGAATTTCGGCGACATGTTGCGAGACATTCGTGCGACATTATTATCATCACCCCCAATCCACCTTAGTTGTGATTGGTGTGTGTGTCTTTAGTATAGTTAAGTATGATAATCCTTATCCACGTCACCACATTATAAACGGCATCGTGCGCGCGCCACTAGAGTTCGCTAGTACAATGAACTGTATAGGCGGGAGCAATAGCGCAGCCAACCAGTAGTAGGTCACTGTAAAAAAGGAGAACTATCACACTTAAGTTGGCATTACAAGACTACGAGTAATACCTGATCAACTGTATTTTACTCAAAAACAAATTTGTCTATGGAACTCATATGCAAATCTAAAAATTGTAATATGTGTTTAGACATATAATGAAAGCGAAATTTCAAGTTAAGTTTTTCTTTATGGATAGGTACACTAAACATCGAAATAAATAAAAGTTCTAATTAAAATTTTGCTACAATTCTACGGCTTTGCCACGTAGTAATAACAAACAGTCATCAATAGATAGCGCTTAGATATGAATTATATCGCGCTATTAAAGTTACGGTGCGTTTTTTAGAGGTAGTAGCAGTAGAACGAGTGATGATATATACCTACAACATTACACGCGATCTCGCAGGTACGGGTGTTGCCATGCTGTACGAATACCCAGCATTAGGTAGACGATCGAGATAGAAGTCAAAACAATTACATTCATTATAACTTACAGAATGTCCGTCACGAACGGAGAGAAATTAGGCGCAGTACTGACGGCTTAACGTACTCTCCGTGGCACGGGTTCTCCATCAGACTTCCTGATCCCGGATAGTTGTTAGGAATTGAAAAATCCTTATAAAACTTTAGTCCGATCTTGGACTCGGGCCCAGGACGTCGGGACTGTGGTTGAACATGCTTACCACTAAACCACGAGGCAGTTAAGTCAGGGAAAATAGAAAGAGAGGTTTTGGCATATTATTGCGTATGCGAGAGAGGGAGAATTTCCCTTCTTGTTCATTGCCAGTTACGTTTCTTATAACAAAAGAAATGTTACTTTTGTCCCGAGTTTTAATGCACACACGTTTTTACTGTTCCTTATATATTTATCTTTAAATAATGTAGATATGCTGTCTTCGACATTTTGTATTTTCACTTCTATTTTCATAACAAAATAAATTGTGCCTTAGAAATGTTCAAATGTAGTCTAAATCGAAAAAAGATGAAAAATTAAATTTACCGGACCTGATACTTAATATAAGATATCTGGATTGATGGATATAAATACGAACCTACAAATTTATTTATAAGTGTTAATTGTACGATAATATAAACAAAGAGTTGTGTTGGTAGGTATTTATCTAACTGAAATTGAATATATCGATATGTAATCATTAAGATAAACATTTAAACTTTGAATTCATAGTATGAGCACCACTAAAGACAAATAAATTTAGATAGGTTGGTTCTACTATAATCATCGTAAATCAAGTTATATTGTTTCGTATGTCGATTAATAATAATAATATCTGAGTACTTATCACACCAGGCAAGTCTAGTCCTGTTACGGTAAGTACCGTAAGGATTACCTACTTCTATGTTATTATATCACGTTTTATTTACTCAGTTATTTTTTTGGATTATATTAAAAAGAAAGGCGGCTAAAGACCCCTTGTCCTTGACGAAACAAACAAATTTATTCGGGTTCCGAAAACTTTTGATTACGGAACCCGAAGCATATTGTTTGTCAACATTTACTACAGAATACGTCCGTCAAAATGGGACCATATTACTGAGACTATTCTGTCCGTCTGTTTTCCCCAGCCACGATAGCTAACTTTTGCTACCACTCGTGAGCTCTCCTCCTAGTTAGAGAGTAGGGCCAGGAGACCTAGTCCTTTCGGCCAAGATTTAAAATTTAGCTAAAGTAACTATTATTATAGTTACTTTAGCTAATCTTAAATTACTGTCGGGATGCATCCTCCCCACCTGTGTTAAAGGAGGGTGATCTGTCCCCCTATCGACCGCAATCTCACTTAAGCCGTCACCCGACGTCTCTTATAGTTACCGATGAACACTTCCGTCATCATAGACCAGTCAAAAAATTACCGTCTATCTGTATCTAGGCGGTACGAGGGAGGATTTAAAAGTATTCGGCCTAACTAATTAAAAATAAAATAAACACATACTAAATCAGTTATATTTTTATTTTTCTACATAATCACCATCAAATTCGATTTTGCCATCTCCCATTTAAAGCATTTAGACCGTTGAAAAAAAAATGTGTTTACTGCTGTTTTGACCTCGTCATTTGTTGAAAAAATGCGGTTTGACCTACAAAGCTGCAATCATGTATTTCAGCCATTGACTGCACAGACGTGTGAACAAGTGCGTAATATATTGCTGAAATAGGACTCTTTTTTTGAGCATGCCCGGGCGCTTTTCTTCTATTTCCTCTCGTAAATGACGTAATAAGGTACGGTTGTAATCAGATTTTATAGTCTGACACCTTTCAAGATAATCAATCATAATCACATCCTTCGAGTCCCTGAATACTGAAGCCATTACCTTATTGGCCGACAAAAACGCCTTATCCTTTTTGGATGTTGGTGAACCAGGTCTTCTACACTGTTTCGATTGTTTTTTGTTTCTGGAGTACATTAATAAAACAATGTTTCGTCCATTGTAACAAACCGATCATTAAATTAGAATCCTCGCTAGAGAACGCCGATTCCTTTCGGCGGTCCTAATTTAATGGCGGGAGCCAACGTCATTATGTTCATAAATTTGACATACACAGACAGATGGATAGCAAAGTAATCCTGTAGGGGTTCCGTTTTTTTCTTTTAGCGTACGGTACCCTAAGACGATGCGTCGCTTCCACTGAGCTGGCAACATATTTCGTAACCTTCATATGTAGCCGTGGGAACACTGCTACATGTCGCGCGACATTTTGACGCCTAGTGAATACGAGAAATTTTGATAAAATCTTGCACGATTTGCACACTATATCGCCTACAGGTGCCACATATGCTATTAGTTATCATTCAGCGCTAGTACAAGCTAGTAGTTATATTGAAGAGCTGGCGTTGTTCGCAAACGAAATCGCCCTATTAAGGTCCGTCAGGTGAGTTTAAGGTATGTCAGGTTACCCCACGTTAACCTCAGGTGCTCGATCTCGCAAATTTTGCAATAGGTAGTGAAACTTATTGCAGCGGAATTGGGCCGGCACGACCGGCGAGGAATTTCTTGTGCACATAATATCGCTGTAATCTCGTGTGTCTTCGGTGTCGTGTTTCGTGCGCTTCGTGAGTAACCGGTTAGGGGGGAGGGAGGGCGGAGAAGAACGTATCGGTATATTAATTATGTGAATGTTCATGATTTATAGTTCTCCTCCCCCTATAATTTGCTATAAAAGAACTTTCATTATAACATAAAAGCAAGCAAAACTTTTTATGTAGGTAATATTTTTATACACTCTCATTGATTACATAGTAAATATGTGTAAACTACTTTTTATATATATATAATTTAAAAAGAAAGCGACTGCTGCCCATTGGAGGGATAGAGGAAAGTGGACAGCGCACCTGTATAACAAGTATCCAGATATTAATGTTGAGCTTCACCACATTTCTATTACCAAAGCGCTGCCTGGTGCTTTTGTTTTTCGTTTTGCAAGCGCCACAAAACGTGTTAGCGTAGCTATCAAATGCAGCCAATGTTCTGGATAAGAGAGCTGGCTGGCTTGGGTGGTTACAAAAAAAAGGAAATATTTACTTCACCTCTTTAATTCTTGTTTCCAATCTCGCCATCATAGCAGAATTACTACTACTAATTCACTTAAATACATTAATACGTTACATACACAAGCTTATATTCATTGCTTTTGTAATAATGTTTTGAAGCATAAAACAAATTGGCAAACGTTTTTCTAGCTGAGTGAGCAACATTTTTTTATTAGCAGCAAATTTTTAGATTTGAAATAGAAATTTGAAATTATATAACTTTCATCTTCATTAGCCCTTACGCAATACGCCTATAACTCGTCTTTATCAATTTTTTATTGTACAGGTCAGAATATTTGAACATAGGCATAAGTCATATATAAAGGCAGCACAAATAATTACTCCCTCAACAAGTTAGTCCGCAAAAGCCGAAATACACAGCCGTTATTTCACAAAACGCTTTGACAAGTTGTTGTTGTTCAATTTTTTTCAAAGGGAATATTGAGAAAGAAAATATTCAACATGCCAAAAATGATACTGTATTCAGTTCTGCGTCAAAAATTTTGTAAATATAAAATATTAATCATTGTATGACACTCTTTCAATGTTAGAATTATTCCTGGAGCTTATGTGTATTAATCAGTCTTGCTATAGAAAAAAATATACTTTATGTTCTATTGTTTCTCTATATTGTTCATCGAAATGGGTTTCGATTGCAATACTATACAATATGTATAATAACATCTCAATGCTGAAGTTATTATTTTTTCTTATCAAAGTCAAGATGTATCTGATCTGGTACGCGTAAAGTAATAAAAACATATAAAATTATTTTACATTTCTTTTACACGGGTATCATCCCGCGGTCTTACCCTCGAAAATCCGGCCCTATAAGTTGTAGCCACGACTAATGGACTATTCAACATAGAAAATATTTTTTATTTCGGGCCAGTGGTTTCTGAGATTAGCCCGTTCAAAAAACATACAAACTCTCCAGCTTTATGTCGTCCGATATAGATAGTATGTCAACTGATTAACAACTTCGTCACGTTACAGGATACCTTACGTAAAATGAAATCAACATATTGGAAAAGTTTTCAAATCACGTTCTCCCGTTATAGCCCCATGGTCAATTTTAATTAAAATGAATGGAAACATTTCAGAGTCAATTTATACTACTCTATTACGAGACTGGACAAGCTAGTACGCCAACGTGTGCAATTTAGAAATATAAAATTCATTAACTTCCCAGACCCCAGAAAAAACCTCGAGTTCACAAGAAGCTGACAATACATCTGGCATAAATCTACGCCTATTTGCTTTCCAGAAACGAGAAGGTACGAGCTCAGGTAGGCGACATAAGACCTTGAGTGTTATGTTGGTTCCATGTAACACCCACTCTGGTATAAAAAAAGAGCCGCTGTGGGTGATCTGCGGTGATTTTATATCGTTAATTGATACAAATCACCCAAAGGCTATCTATCCCATTTAAATACAAGGCCAACTTTAACTGACGCTGAGAGGCAGAGCGAAGGTACCCGGTCCGTTGGCAAAGAAAATACTCGTAATAGTTACTTTAGCTAATTTTAAATACCTATCAGGATGCATTCTTCCCATCTGTGGGAAAGGAGGGGCGACTCTCCCCCTATCTCATCTAGACCATCACCTGACGTGTCTTATAATCACTGATGAACATGCACTGGACACTTTTTTCTTTTTTTCTTTGTTGATGCGAGGAAACGCAATTACGCGCCTTCACTGGACTTGGGTGGGTCCAGTGGTGAGTCGGACTCACGGCACATGATAGTGCCGAATACTCACAAGTACTACCGCGAGTGCCATCAGTGCCGCCCTTGGTGAGGTGCCCCGGCACAACAAATCAGCAGGGCACATCGACGGCTAGTCAGCCCCCTAAAGGACCGGCTCCACCTCCACAGCTGGGGTTGCCCCTCACTACAGGTCAACCCCGCCGACTTTGGGACAGTGCAATGGGGTGAGGTTCCCATCCTGGCCCCTTCCTCCGTGCGCAAAAGCGCCTCCTCCTATTGCTCTTTGGTTCCTTCTTCTTATAAGAAGGGTACCAAGAGCGCTTCCTCCTCTTGATCTTTAGCTACCTCCTCTTATAGGAAAATATCCCCCTCGGTTCAATTGGCTTCGTCTGGGTTCACCCCAGGCCACTAAGCCCCACTATCACGACAAGGCTTCAACCACTTGGACTGGACACTCCCGACAGTATAGAGCAGTCGAAAAAAATCACAATTGTAATTATATTTTTTTTTATTAAGTAGCTTAGATAAAAAAGCAGTTTCATACACAAGCTTTTAAAAAACCCCTTTCGTCTTTAGATCTGTTCCATGTCCATGAAGACAACAGGTTGACCCTAAACCCCTGAATTTCACTCGAAATGAAAACAATCAAGATAAAAACGATAATATTTAAAATGTGTCCTATAATTCATTTCTTTACACTATTTGCGGGAAGATTTACCCACATTATCTTCAGACAGAAAAGGGATTATTATTATTCAGATAATCTCTACTATCAATCATGTAACCATGATATAATTGAATCATGAATTTGTGCTTAATATTTTGTAATTAAAATTTTTGTTTGATATGCTTGTACAAAAATATCATATTTAATTATTAATGTGATCAGTAAAAATGAATTAGAATGGATAATTAATTTTACTAAATAATAACAATTACTCTTACGAAGTGCATAGTATCAACGTTTGAGATAATTGCGACCGTGTAAAATTTGTAATCCTTTTTTTGTTTGGCTGTCTATCGAAAATAAAGCTCATTTTTGACCATTACGTGGAATTAATACTTACTGCAACTCCCCTTAAGTCATGAACAAATGATACTTGGAATGATATTTTATGAGTATAGTAACTTATTTAATATATTTTGCGTGTGTTGCAATACACATGTTTTACAATAAAGCGCCTGAAGTCTTACTTAGCGTTTAATTTGATCGACGAGGCATATTATGAGTTTTCTGAAAATTTGTCTTTATTTTTGTCATTTGTTAACTTTATATTTGACAAGTTTATCTTCGGGTCTTTTCGTTTTATTATTTTTCCTTGTTGGAGATATATGTTTACTGCTGCTGCTACTTAGAGTAATGGAGTGGATGTTGGATCTAGTGGTAGTGTGACCTTCCGTAAACACTATTTCTAAGTGACATAAAAACGAGGACAACAATTTAACCTGTTCGTATTGATGTCTTATGTTTACGCGAATGTTAGTCATTACTATAAAATTACTTTTACGGATTTTATCGCAGTTTATTTGATCGTTGTTCGTATGAAGATCGTTCGATCATATCGATAATATTATGTGTATTGGGGCTTCTAAACACATCATCATTATCAGCCCTTATCCTTATGTAGTGGACCGCCACTGTTGGATATAGGCCTCTTTGAATGAACGTCAAGACGACCGATCTCAAGCTACTCGCATCCATCCCAGACCAGCTACTGCACAGGGATCGTCTTCTCTCCTGGAGAATGATCGACACTTCGATTTATTAAACGCGGCCTCCACTCCAGAACCCTTGTGGCACATCTGCCATTCGATCTTCTGAGTGTGTGACCAGCCCATCGCCACTTCGTTACAAAAAATTTGGTTAGCATATTTTTTATATTACAGGGGGACAAACACGAAATTAGAGCCACTTAGTGACTACCGGTGACATCTGCAAGGTTAATGGTTATGCAGATAGGTCGTGAGTAGCCAGTGGACCATACCTCTAATAGGCCACCGACTACTAGTACAAAACCGCAGCGAACACGACAGGTATCTTCCAGATCGAACTGACATGATTAGGATGCAACCTAGCACATGGTAGTAGCTCCTATATACGTCTGTCTTCAAGTGGCTTATTACCGCACTTAAAATTTCACAGAAGTCCTCAGCTGCTTTTGGGTCATGAGGTTACCCGCCTCCGTTGTCAACAGGGTCACCTCAGCGACAGATTGGGCGCTTTTTACGAGAACCAGACGAGGCTACAGTCACAAGAGATCCGACCGGGCCGAACCTAATCTTCTCCCCGCCAAAAAAAAACTATTTTTATTATTTAATATAACCATATCACTATTAAATGAACAGTAAAAAATGAAAGCAATATTTATTTATTTAAAATTATTATTGTAAAAAATAAATCAATTTATGTGTCTACATATCGAGTAAAGTTCACTTCCGTGGTCATTGGGAAGCCAAAGCTACATTAGCCTCAAAGGAGCTGGGCGTGCTCAATAGGGCGAAGCAGTACTTCAATTCAGCCCATCGACAGCAACTTTACAATGCGTAGGTCCGACCGAATATGGACCGACCGACTACACTTTTGTACAGGAGCCCCGCAACATCAGCTCGTTACATTTGATATGAGATATACCTATATGAGAGCCAACAATTACAAGATTTGGCTATAAGTTGGAGCTTACAGTAGAAATATAGGAATAAATCTTAAAATGGTTGTCATTGTTGGAGTAAGTTTTAGATCCTGCTTCGCATTTCCGATAAAAAGATCTCGACATACGTGCGAACGGTCTTTAATAAGGATGCGATGCTCGGAACTCCTATTAGTATGAAACCCTCAGTGTGCCAGTCCGACTCGGACTTGGCCGGTAAGCTTTGCTACTACTTGTCCGCCAAGTGAAACTGGTATTCGACTGACAGAAAACGGCGGAAAAATGCATCAAAGAGGTTTGTGCTAGTTGAAAGAATCAAAGAATTATTAAAAAATAAAGTAAATCTCGGACCAAGACAACTAACAACGTTATGAATATTATATCGTGTGTTTTCAATAAATATAAAATAAATAACAACAAATGTAGTTCCACGCTGTTAAATAGATCATAGCGCAATGGACAACCCTAATCATCAAACATAAAAGAAACATCAGGAAACTCGTGCGTGATTGATTATATCTCATCTTTTCTTCTCAGCTATTATTAATTTCTTACCGTTTTCCTGTCTAGTCATAGCGAGAGGATGACATTGGAGATTTAGTTCGCGTTACATAGTAAATTATATTTTGTTTAGGATGAAATACCAAAGAATTAAAACAAAAAAGTTGTAATGTATAACCTACAAAAGTGATAACAAAATTTAATGATTTCTAATGTCTTAAATTAGGGGAATACATCTCGTCTTTGAATAAATTCATATTTAAATTATTAAATAAATGAGTTTCTTTAGAAATTATCACTTTACAAAATACGCACATGATGCGAACAAACACAGTCCATCAAAATCTTAAATTTTTTTTAATACATTTAAGAGTTGTAACTACAAATGCAAGGGGTAAAGGTAAAGTCAGACTTCAGTAATGTTAGCGTTGTTTAAACATTTCCATAAAGACAAATGTCACAATGTCGACTTTTCAGTTCGCTGACGCAAAAGTACCTTCTAAATTGTGGTTGTAATGATAAACGCTGAGTAGTTTTCACCGTTCCTTCCCACCGGCATTAAATTTATTTTACCGCCGCGTGTATTTAACAATATAAGTTGAACAATAATTTGCGTAAATACTGACTTCAGTTTATAACTATAATTGATCCTTGTTTCGGCCCCTCATAATATATCACTCAAAATTTTTGGAATTAAGTTTCCTATTATAAGAAAAAAAAAAACACCAGGACATTCTCAAATGTCGTTTAAAAACTTTTAAATACTTTAAAGTCGAAAGATTTTTTATTTAATGTGTGGTTATTTTGAAAATAGGTCAGGGATATTTTTGGATATGTTCAAGGACTCAAAATATAGGAGGATGATAACGTAGAATTATTTTATAAAATGTTGACTCTTTAATTCTTAATCAAAATTTTATAACTATCAAATTTTTAAATATTAAACCAATTTTTTTATGAGATAGGGGGCAAACGAGTAGGTAGGTAGTGTCGACTGCCGCCCATAGATATCTGTGAGACTAGGCGTCTTGCAAACGCGTTGCCAGCCTTTCAGGAATAGGTATGCTCTTTTCTTGAAGACCTCTAAGTCGTATCTGATCGGAAATACCCAGGGAGGCAGCTGGTTCCACAGTACAGTTGTACATGGTAAGAAGTGGCGTTTAAACCGCACTTAAGTGGATTTACGGACATCAAGGCGATTGGCGTGGAACTTAGAGTTCTGTTGCAATGTACGAAGATGGAATTCTGCTGCTGATATTAAGCCGAACAATTTCTCGGAACATTCCCCATGAAGAAGACGATAAAAGACACACAGCGAAACGACATCTCTTCGTAGGACCAATGTATCGAGCTGTCAGAAAGTGACTTTGTCGTCAACAACTCGAGTCGCTACTACGTTGTAAACGATCAAATGTAACGAGCTGATAATAATGTCATCCTAGCCGAATTTCGGCTACGTTGGCCATTTATATAGAGACAAGCCAACTAGCCTAGAAATAACTTAGTTATAATTTTTTTTTTTCGTAAATATTATAGTTCTAAGCGAAACTGTTGTCTTTTTCTCATGTGAGTGCTTTTGTGAATATATTGTATAAACTGCGGAAATAATGTAAGTATTGCTATAATTAAATAAATAAAAAAATAAAAAATTATATCATGCGGCATGCGTACTCTCAGTTAACTAAAATTTTGTAATTATTTGTGTATATTTCAACGGACCTAGTTACATTTGTCTAACTGGCTGAACTAGTTGACACTTGCTAAACTAAATACATCAAAGAGATGGGGCTGACATATTGTTATAAGTTTTTGAGCCAATGATCGTTGGCACAATGATCGTTGTATTAAAATGTAAAATTTTGATAAAGATAGCGCCTCTATTGGTGAATTACGCTGACACGATAGGCGAGGTATCGCCATCACCTAATATCATTTAGCTGATCAGTAACGAGTGACTGGTCAAACTACGCGGTGCCGCGAGCGCTTTTAATTATGTATTCAAAATATGAACTTTACGCTACAAGCATTTACGGGAATGATTATCAACTATAATTATCTATTTTCTACTTGTTTCATTATATCATT
>JAFELO010000072.1:158583-218720 GCA_017140195.1 Eumaeus atala
GATATTAACGGAATGTTGACTCGATCCAATGAAACCTATTTCGAGTATAGCAAATTACGACCAAGCAACTTCTACAAACAATTTAAACCGGAACGAAGGTGTTGTCACAGTTCTTAGTAGCAACTAAAGATGAAGTAAAGTACGAGGGGACCCAGAACTTTCTCTGTCATAAATTTTCTCAACAATCGGAAGAAACGAACTTCGTGCGGTGATAAAGTTGTACGTTTAAAAAGGGAAACCCGCAACCCAGATTAAAGTCGACAGTGTTTTAGGTAATACTGCTCCTTCATTGAGTACAATTCACAACTGGGTAACTGATTTTAAACGTAGTACACAGAGCTGCGAAGACATTAAAAGATCTAACTGTTCAAATGTAGCCACGAAACCGGACCTAATCAAAAAGATTCAAAAAATCGTTTAGAGTGATCGGCGAGTAAAGTTGTGGCAGATAGCAGAGATGGTAAGCATTTCCTCTGAACGCGTTTTTACCATTTGCGAATGAAAAAGCTTTGCGCTTGATGGGTGCTGCGTTTCCTCCGTGTTAACCAAACTCAACAATTCGTCGGAGTGTTTGGCACTGTTTCAGCGGGATGCTAACGAGTTTTTGCGTCGTTATGTAACAGTAGATGAAAC
This sequence comes from Eumaeus atala, assembly GCA_017140195.1. Taxonomy (NCBI): domain Eukaryota; kingdom Metazoa; phylum Arthropoda; class Insecta; order Lepidoptera; family Lycaenidae; genus Eumaeus; species Eumaeus atala. Next base: position 159,217 of record JAFELO010000072.1, read on the forward strand.
ATGGATATATCATTATACTCCCGAAACAAAAGAGCAATCTAAGCAGTGGACTGAAAGCGTAAAACCTGCGCTGAAGAAATCAAAAACGGTTTTGTCGGTCGGCAAAGTGAAGGCGATTGTTTTTTGGGGATCCTCGAGGGATTGTTCTAGTGGATTATTTGCAAAGAGGAAGAACAATAAATGGAGAATATTATGCAAGCTTGCTGCAAAGTTTTGTGAAGAAATCCTAATGAAGCGGCCTCATTCAGTCAAAAAGAAAGTTTTATTCCACTACGACAACGCAACTGTGCACTTGTTAAGGTTTGCAGTTGCCAAACTCCGTAAATTGCGGTTCGAATTGTCACCGCATCCCCCCGATTCCCTAGATCTGGCCCCGTGCGACTTCCACTTATTCCCGAAAATTCATTGCCTCCGTAGACGAGTATTTTGAGGGGGTAGAGAAAACATTTTATCAAACGGCATAGCAGAAGCGCTGAACTAAATGCATCGAGGTTGAAGTAACCTACGTAGTAATAGATTATAAAACTTTTTTGTGTTTCGGATACTTATTATTCCAATCACCCCTCGTAGCACCATTGCCCATGTTGAAAGCAACTTTAAACATGGGCAATTTTAAAAATTGGCGCACGCGCACATGCGCACACAGGTAAATCCAATTCAAAAAAGCTGTTCTAAATTTAGCAAAATCGGTTTAATATTGGATGTAACTATGACACCGTATATTTTGTCTTTGCATGAAAATATCCTACGTAAATCACTTACCTGCTTTTAAAATAAGCACACAAAAATACTTTAAAGTTGATATTTTTTTAAATATTTGTTTTTTTTTCTTATATAGTTATAGGGGGATAATCGAGAAACCGGAGCCTCTCTACGACTACCGACACATGCATGCAGATGCGTTGCCGTCCTTTTTTCCCTATTATAAAGGGTTTTTTTAATAAGGGCGGGTAGACGTTTAAATGGAACAAATCAAGCTATGTGTGAAGGTATTGACAAAATTATTTTTTTATTTGAAAGGCGCAAGCATTTCATTATGTGTTGACATCATTCAAATGCCCGCCTCGGCTTCTTACGGTGGAACGGATCCGAGTGGCCCAATTTTCAATGACCGCATAGATCCGTCTGAATTTGAGAGAAATTAGTTATCATCGTTGTGGAGCGCTCGCTGTTGACGATGACCGCCTCACCAACGTCGTTTTCAAAAAAGTACGGACTAATAACACCACCGGCCCAAAATACACAATGCCCAATGGCAATGTCTATGGTCATGAACTTTAAGATCGTGGGTCAGTTGGATCTCGCATGGGTGTGCCAAGGCCAAAGTCGCCACACAACATTCGACAAGTTGAAGTCGGCGAAAGGCCGAGTTCTTGTGCACGACGCGGAATAGACTGCCTCGGGTTCTGCTGTAAACTTTCACGGACCGTGGGAATATTCTCGGCCGATCTTGCGTTCCTTGAACGCACGCGTGTTGGCTGATTGCATACTGAAGCGGCCGTCTCAAATATAGCCACCAAACGTTGAAGAGTCGACTGTGAAGGGCCACCACTGGTACCGTAAAATGGGCGCTATGCGCGCAACGTTTACGTTAACAAACACTTATTTTGATATCAAAGTTTTATCATTTGGACGAGCAGTTCAATTATGTAACTTGCCATGATGATTTCGCATAAACGATTGAATAATAAACAAAAGATTTGACAAATGTCACCAAAACAAAATGGCTGCCACGGTGCGCCAAAATCTACCCGCGCCAATTGAAAAACCATTTATATATTTTTTTTCCTTTAATAAGATACTTAATTCCAAAAATCTTTATGCCCGATTATGAAAGGCTGAAACGAGGGTCAATTACAGTTACGAAATAATGTCAGTGGATTGAAACGGTGAAACCAACTACAGCGTTTATTATTAATAGCATAATTTAGAAGGTACTATTACACCAAAGAAATGAAAGGTCGACATTGTATAAGTTGTCTTTATGGTAACGCTAATATTTACTATAGTCTGACTTTATCTTATTTTATGTAGTAATGTCAGACTATAGTAAATACTAGCTAGAGTATATCATCATTCATCATCATCGGCCCTTATTGGTCCACTGCTGGACATGGGCTTTTTTTTGTTGACGCGGGGAAATGCATTTACGCCCTAAGGGACCAACTTACTCCACAGATGGGGTTGCCCCGCACTACAAGACAACCCCACCGAATTTGGGGCAGTGCAATGGGGTGAGGTGAGGTCCCATCCTCGCCCCTTGCCCTGTTCGTAAAAGCGCCACCTCCTATTGCTCTTAGGTCCCCTTAGGTCCTATTGCTCATCTTATAAGAGGGGTACCGAGAGCGATTCCTCCTCCTGATCTTTAAGCCCTCTCTTCTTATAAGAGGGGTGCATAGATCCCCCTCGATAAAATCGGCGTCGCCTGGGTTCACCCCAGGCTACTGAGCCCCATCGCCACGACAAGGCTTGAAACGGCTACTGCACAGAGATCGGCTTCCCACCTAGTGAATGGTCGACCAACAATTAATTTTCCTAAACGACGCCTCCTCTCCAGAACCTTACTAGCCCACCTGCCATCTGTTCTTCTGGGTATGTGACCAGCCCATTGCCACTTCAGCGAGCTTATTCATTGCGTGAGATCGGTACCAATTTAATTCTCTGCTTTATGACTTCATTACTGATTCTGTCGGAACACCCATCGTGCTTTGCACGTCCAATAGCCCATTGAGCTACCGCAAATTTGCGGACCAGTCCTAGATTAGGTGGCCATTTTTCCGCCCCGTAGGTGAGAACGCATAGGTTGAAGACTTTCGTATTCATAGTCTGAGGTCTAGGCGACATGGGAATGTGACGAAGCTCCCGGAATGCTGCCCAACCCAAGTGAATCCTTCTATCGGCTTCCTTCTCGAAGCTATATCTACCAAATTGCAATAATTGTCCGAAGTAGACGTATTCGTCTACGACATAGGTAATAGCACCATCGTCGTTGACTGGCCTAGGGAGAACGTGTTCGTTGAACATGACCGCTGACTCATGTCCAAGTTCATCCTAAGGCCAATACTTTGGGATGACTCACTTAGGCCGTGCAACATTTCCTGCAAGCTCTCCAACGATTGGGCCAACAGGGATATCGTCGGCAAAACGAGGATGTGAGAGGTTCTCGTCGTTAATATTTATGCCCCATTCTGCCTTGTTTAAAGTCTTAAAGACGTCCTCCAAAGCATTAGTGAACAGTTTCCAGGAAAGAACAACCCCCTGTCGCACTCCTCAATGCAATTAGATTGGCCTTGTTTGACCTCCCGGAATTAAAACGTGCATAAAAGCGGCATCATGCAATGCTCTTAGTACTTCGACGTGTCGTCAATCGACCTGAAATCGCCCTAAAGCTTCGAGAACAACCCAGGTTTCGACAGTGCCAAAAGCTTTCTCATAGTCATGCCTTGGGAGCTTCGCCCCGCTGAAGGACTAAATTTAAAAATGTTTTTTAGCTATCTTAATACAGGTTCGCCTCCTGCTCTAAGTAGCACGACTGTAATTCCGACCCTCCCCGGAGATTTTCCCCCTTTAAGCTACGCAAGAGCCATACTAATCTCACTCAAGCTGACAAATGTCGTGTTAGACTTGCACGCGGATTGTTGTTTAGGATATCAGGATGAGGAGCGTGCGACATATACAACTTGATGTAGAAGGCTTCGACCTCAGATAAGATCCCAGTCTCCAAAGAGACGGTAAACCCAGAATCAGTTCTAACCTTTGTCAGATTACTTCTTCCTAGCTTCTCCACAAAAACCTTCGACCCTCTATTCTGCTCAATCGCTTCGGTAGCCCGTTGCGTATTTGAGCTGCCAAGGTCTCGGCGTATTAGTTTTGCGGATATGCGTTGAAGGAAGCTTGACATCGGCAAACGTAATGTTTTCGTGTGCCCTGCATTCCCTCATAAATCCAAGCGTGTCATCTGAGAGTTTAGCTCTCCTGTTTGTATACTTACTCCTACAATATCCTTCACCCGCGCCCCATATGCAATCAATCACGCCACTCATGGCCTCGACAATTTCCATTGTAGCTTCCGACATATCTAGGGCATCGAACAGGTTTTTTAATTCCAGTTGGAATTTTTCGGAAACCGGACACGCTCGCGTCGAAAGCCTATATTCAGAGAGCCAATCGGTGATCACTTCTGATTTTAAATCTCTTGATCACGGAGACATCCCTAAATATATGCTTTCGGTCTTTCATAATAAAATCAATCTCGTTTCTTGTCACAGTATCGGGGATCTGCCATGTCCACTGCCAATGGGTATATAATATGTATATAATATATGTGTATATAATCTAGCCAGTGTGTTCGTTCACGTACACTTTGGGAATAGTTTATAGATGCATCTTATGGGTGGTTGGAGCCTTTAGTGTTCGTCATCAGATACTGTAGAGACCTATAATCGTCAAGCTCGTCAAAAACATGATGGAGGCCAAAATAAATTATGTATAGTCTATACAAAGATTCAGGCAAAAAATAATAAAAATTGAATTGTGTTCTGTGGAATTTTAACATTATAACAAACGACTCGCTAGAAATAAATGGCTTTGATTGCAATAAGACTGTAGCACCTTTGATACGTAAAACATATGTCATATATTTTCTGCGATAACGGGGGCTGCGTCCCCCAACCCTCACTGCCATTACCTCCACTCATAATATTGTTAAGTTTGAAAAATAATATGACGCTGAAATACCACCAATAGCTTAATTACTTTTGTAGAGACATTAGAGGATATTATTGCACTATGCATACAGCGCCTATTCTACACTCAGCATATAATATTTGCTATATTATATAATATAGCGGGGGCCACGGCCCCTACTCATTGTTAAGTTTGAAAAGTTGTATGACGCTGCAGTGCGTATAATAGTATAATAATTTCTTTACTTTTGTAGACGACATGCGGGAGATACATCGATATTACTACAATATGAATACAACGCCTTTGCTACGCTCAACATATGATACGTATTATATGTGATAACGGGGGATATGCGCCACTACCATCTGCTACGGGCCTAGTCTCAACACATTGTTAACCTTTAACTAGTGACGTGTAGTCTCACAGGCGTTTCGAGTTTTGAAGATTCTTAGAATTCCCCAACTTCCTCCCAATTGTGTGTTGCTGTAACTGTGTAACTGTGCCCGTAAGGCTACAAGCCCCTTATCGCACAAATGCCTAGACCTAAACTGCACAGAATGGCATTGCACACGTGGGTTGGATGTTGAAACTGTTAGATGGATTTAATGGAAAGTCTTTTTAAAAAAATAAATTTTATTACTGCTAGGAACAAATAGTAAAATATTATAATTAACTTATGACAAATGGATATAGAAATTGTACGCGACCGTCAGGTCTGATGTATGGATAGAGACTGAGCTGCCGGGATAAGAGTAATGCTCAGGTTCCGAGAGTGTAATGCCGATGGGCCATAATCAGGCGTATTCAGCATTAAAGCCTCCGACCTCTGGACATAACACCTCCCCCTTTTAGAGAAGACTTGGGGTAGTACAAGTCTTCAGCTAGAGGCGACTCCTGGTGGGAGCACCAGAGTTCGTCTCCGTCTCGGCCGGAATGCCTAGTTCTATTTCAGTTGTGTCGATAGTGTTCTGAAGTGAATTTACTGGTGCTGGTATGTGATTGTCATTGGCCCAGAATTGACGGTTGCGTCTACACAAATATCTTATTAATTTATAAAATGAATATAAACTTAGTGATATACATATTATAATAAAACTTATAGAATAATGTGTTCCCGATTGACTGAAATCTTCTTGATTAACTTCTACGGTTCTCAGCCGGTCCAGTAGTGAAGCTACTGCGGCTTTATCGGCTTCAATTTCATCTATATTGGTGATATTTTCAAAACTAATCGGAAATACACTATTATATTTAACACTGTTCATACTTCCTAAACCATACATATTATATATTTCGTTTGAAAAATTAAAAACAGGTAAGTAACTGATTGGCGAACTTACGTTAATTACATTATATTTCGGCATCAGTACGACCGTCTTACAGTAACCGATACAATGGTTGGGGATGACGATTATTCCCGTGCCTGCTACAGTGGTCTCATATAATTTTGAACTATCACAGTCGATTCTGATTTTGGATGGTTCAGATTGGACGTAGATCCACCTATTGTTTGTGATGGGGTTGATGATGTCTATCTTCCCCGTGGTTGTTCTAACCTTGCACTGATACGGCAAACTAATTAGAGCCTTGGTTAATAGCTCGCTCTCACATGTCGAGCGCGCTGCTGTTAGGTACACATTGTCTATATTACACAGATATTGATTGGAGTTCACTGATACACAGGGTTGAATACTGTCTATTGTACAGTACTGGGACTGGTCCTTTGTCATTGCTATGTATTTATTACTCGGTATTATTAGGCTAAATGTGTCGGGTTGATCATTATTGTATGGGGTAGGCAGGGCGATATTATGAAATAACATATATTTCTTAACACTAATTAATGGTATTTGTAATATAAAAAGTATTCTATAATTACTATAATAACATACTATATTAGATACATTTAAAATTGTGTTTATAGAGTCTAAATTTAGAGCAACAGGCAGCTCGAAGTCGCTGGGCAAGTGTCTGTAGTTATCAGCGAGCTCGCGATATAGCTGACGCGGCGTAATTATAACCGGGTGCAATACATTGACGCTACTGAATAGTATTGCATTGGTCACATCTTGTATTTGAAATGAAAGAGTAAGTAGGGTTGCCTCAAGCGAGTTAAGTATTTCATTTACGGTTGCCAAAATTAGTAACCCGTTCGTGGTTTCCGTAATATTGCCAATAACCCGTGTGAGCTTGCCAATAGCCATGTTAATGTTCAATTCGTTTTCTTGAATTTTATGAATAGTTTTATTATATGTTGAGGTTAGTGATGAAGTGATTAATATATTTTCCTTCATAAACCCAATTAGTTGTTTTTCACTCTGCTGTAATGATTCTATTGCTTTATCGTATTTTAAGCCATCATCTTCATCTAGATTGCCGGAAATGTGTTTTATTAAAGTACCTGCTCCACTGATCCATGCACTTCGTTTACTTCTGTTATCTATCAAATGTGAGATGGATGAGTAGTCTGTAACTAAATCCTGATATCGCGCTTTTAAGGGTATGAGTCTATTGTGGCATTCTTTATCTATCGGGATTATGTATGTTCGATTACACAGGTTTTCAATTGTTTTTATATTATAGTTAATGGCGTCTATATGAGCCCTCAAATGGGATATGTCTAAGGGTATTACAACCCTCAGGTGCGTGTTACTTATGCCGAGTGTACCTACATAGTCGAAATAAAGACCAGAGCCTGAAGAGATAGGGTGAACGAAGTCCTGATAGGATAGACACCATTCTGAACACCTAGAAGAGAGGAAAATAAATAGAATATAAAGAAGAAAGAATGAATAAGAAAGGCTATTTATATCTAAGTACTCACTATTATATTACTTACTATTTTATGTTATTTATCCTAACTATAGTTGCTACTATGTATAATTATATTCTGTCTACATTCTCGTTATATCAGCTGGCTTTACTTAATCGTAATGATGTGTGACGAGCCGTCTATTTATTAATAGAGTTAGTGTGTTATTACCATTTATTTTTGTGATTTTATATGGTCCTTTCCATATAGGAGAGAGTGCCTTACGTAATCTTAGATGGTTTTTTAAGTAGACATAATCGCCTGCTTTGTAGGTAATTGGTCGAGCACGGTTATCATAATATGATTTCGAGGTTTCCTTGGATTTCCTTATAAAATCTAATGCTTTCTCTCTTGAATACTTTAGTCTCTTTTGAAGCATTCGCACATAATCCGGATATGTGGCTCCTTGGGGCTCATTATATACAGAGCTGGGTATGAACGGTTTGCTACCGAACATTAGTTCGTGTGGTGTGTAGTGTGTTGTGCAATGAACGGACGTGTTGTAGGCCAACATAGCTGTGTATACTTATCTAGGCCAATTTGACTGTTCTTTATTGATGTAAGATTTAAGGTATTCTTTCAGTGTGGAGTGGCTTCGCTCTAAAGCACCTTGCGTCTGTGGATGATATGGTGAGGACCATAAATTCTTTATTTTAAGGAACTCACATGTTTTCCTAAACAAGTCAGATGCAAAATTTGTGCCTTGGTCAGTGAGTATAGTTTTAGGGATACCGAAAATGGATATATAGTGGAGGAGGCATTCGCTAGTTTCTTCGGCTGTGGTGGAGCGCATAGGATATGCAGTCGAGAATTTAGTTAGATCGTCTTGTATAGTCAATATAAATTTCAGTTTAGCTGTCCCAGCTTCAGGCAGTGGTCCAACGATATCCATGGATATCCGCTGTCCTGGAGCCGAAGAAGTACTAGTAATCTGCATAGGAGCTCTATTGGCCTGTCTAAGGGCTTTGTTTTCCTGGCAGGATTTGCACTGTTTAACATAAGTTAAGTTAAGTTTATTAAGTTTCTATGTCACTGCTCATTCCCTTTCAATAGTACGTTTCTTTAATTCGGCTATGCATACGGGCAGAGCCCAAATGGCCCGCCACTGGGATATCGTGATTCTCAAATAAGATTTTCTTAATTTCAGTAGGTGTTGGGTATATTATCTTATTATGATATATATTGATTTTGATATTTGTATTATTAAAAAGGTATGATAATATATTATAGATTCTTACAAAAGAGTGTTTTTCAAATGGATTTTTCAAGTCTGAGATGCTAATCTCTTTCACGTCTTTTAACTTGAGAAGTTCGTTGCGAATATTCTTCAAAGTTTCGAATATTTCGGGATATGATGGTTCATCAAAATGATGTACTTTGGTAAATAGCAAATAATAATGTATGTTATTTATTTCTAATTTATGGAATGAGAACAATTCCTTTTCTGTTTCGTTAACAGTTTTGTAAATTTCAGGATCGATAATGATTTCTTGTATGTAAGGGTTGGATTCGTCTAAGTCTAATGACGATGGGACTAGGATAATTTTATCTCGAGTTTTTATTAGGCTTTGGTTATATTCTTCTATTGCGGTGCTAAGTGGTTTATCTTTGTCCGATATGAATTTCAAAAAGGTTGAATAATCATCGATAGGTTAATTATTACTTTTACTAGTCGAGGGTTGTGGATCAGTACTTAGAGTGTCAGGATCAGGGATAACTGTTTGATCTCGTTGAGGCAGGTTATTCAAGTCATTTCCTATTTCCTCTCTAAGTATGTCTGGAATATTAGTAGGCTCCATTTCCCGAAGAGGTAAAATGTCATCGAAAGGATTGTTCGTTTCGGCAGGTATTTCTTCGGGATTGAATGATGCCGGTGATACTAGTAAATCAAAAAGGTCTCTGTCTAATTCTTGTGGAGATTCTATCGTGACTGATTCTATTGGGTTTACAGGATATCTGGATAACGCGTCTGCATTCGCATTAATTTTCTCTTTTTTATAGTGGATCTCATACTCAAATTCTTCGAGTTTGAGACGCCATCGGACTAACCTTGATCCAGGATCCTTGCAATTAAATAACCATTGCAAGGGCTTATGATCTGTTATTATTTTAATCGATGGCCATAGAGATAGGGCCTGAATACTTTTGTGCCGAAAATTATAGCGAGGCATTCTTTCTCTGTTGTGCTGTAGTTGCACTCAGCTTTATTTAATGTGCGGGAGGCATATGCAATGGGGAGATCTAGTCCGATAGGCCCCTGTGACAAAATAGCAGAAATTGCAAAGTTCGATGCGTCACAGGTGAGAAGGAAGGGTTGTGTGAAATCTGGATAAGCTAGAACTGGTGCTGAGATTAATTTGTTCTTTAAGGATTCGAAAGCAATTTGTTGCTCGTTTTTCCAATGAAATGGAGTATTCTTTTTAAGCAATAATGTTAGTGATTTTGCTAGTTTGGCGAATTCAGGCATAAATCTACGATAATATGATACTAATCCTAGGAAGGATTTGACTTCTTTTGGTGATTTAGGCGTAGGGAAATTGGATACTGCTTTTGTCTTTTCGGGATTTGGTTTCACGCCGTCCTTTCCGATTATATGACCAAGGTAGGCTACTTCTTTCCGTAGGAATTCGCACTTTTCCGGCTGTAGTTTTAAATTAAAGCGCCCGAGTCTATCAAACACTGCTCGTAGGCTGTCAACGTGAGAGTTTAAGTCAAAAGAATAAGTAACAATGTCATCTAGGTATACAAAGCACCGGTTCCCTTGTAGCCCGGTGAGACAATTGTTCATGAGTTTTTGGAATGTAGCAGGTGCATTCTTTAGGCCAAATGGCATTCTATTAAATTGGTAATGTCCTTGAGGGACTGAGAACGCTGTTTTCTCTGCGTCCTCGGGAGAAATTAATAATTGATGGAAACCGGAAGCCAGGTCTAGCGTGGAGAAGTATTTACTTTTACCTAACTGATCAAGGATTTCCGAAATTTGAGGAATTGGATAGGTTTCTCCTATAGTTATATCATTAAGTTTACGATAGTCAATGACTACACGCCATTTCCTTTGACCTTGGGTATCTAACTTTTTAGGGACTATCCAGATTGGCGAACTCCAGGGTGAGATGGAAGGTTCAATTATATTCTATTGGAGCATTTTGTTTATTTGAGTTTCCACTTCCTTTTTGTGACATTCCGGGAATCTATAAGACTTGGTATGTATAGGGATATCCGTAGTCGTTCTAATTTTGTGACTTAGGATGGAGGTGTAAGAGAGGCGGTCTTCCGGTAAGTGAAAAACGTCAGAGTAGTCCGTGCACACATCTATTAAAGCGTCAGATTCCTCCGTGTTCAAATGGTCTAATCTCAGGGATTGTATAACTTTATTAGCTCTGTCAGTGGAATTTCGAGTATTTAGATTTATTTTAAACGATGTCGGATGTAAAGGTTCCAGTTTTAGGTTTAAATTTGGATTCACATTAATAGGAAATTCTGAAGTATTAGCAACAGTGAGGTTAATTCTGTCATTGTCTTTAACTTTTACTATACAATTGGATACTAATAGGTGATCGGTAATGTGTTGGTCCAGGATTATACCTTCTTTGAGACCATTACTTTTAACGGAACATTCAATAACTGTTTTCGAGCGAGGTGGAATGACGTAGGAAGGATTAATAAAATGTAACTGAATATTGATCTTACCTATTTTAAGAGTATCGGAGCCAATAATGCCGTCGTATTGTAGATTAATTTCTTTTATGACATGGAATTTATACTTTTTTTGTTTACTTTCTTCTAGTTCTATTTTAAGTTGGAAATGGCCCTCAGTTAATGTGGGCTCATCGCCTGGGTCTATTCCTTTAATTTTTACTGATTCTCTTATGAGCTTTTGAGTTTTAGAAATGCAGGATGATTTAAGCAGGCTTATAGAAGACCCTGAGTCTACTAGGAGTAAAAGAGGGATATCGAATACATTAGTTTGTAACAGGATATGAGGTAATAATCGTTTAGACGTATCTATATTGATTTCATAGATTTTGAGATTGGGTTCTTGATTTAGAAACGTTGATGTGTCATGTGCGACGAGACCTCCCTTTTGGGGCCGGTTACCCTGCGGTGTGGTCTTGATGTTAGGCAAGATGAGACCTCCCTTTTGGGGCTGGTTACCCTGCGGTGTGGTCTTGATGTTAGGTGAGATGAGACCTCCCTTTTGGGGCTGGTTACCCTGTGGTGTGGCCCTAATGTTATGAGAGATGAGACCTCCCTTTTGGGGCTGGTTACCCTGTGGTGTGGTCCTACTAGCGATAACGATGGTATCGTCTTGAGCGAGAGGAACTTGCCCCGTGCGATACCTATACGGGACATCTAAGCGTTTAAATTATCATTGTTGTCATCATCTACAGCAATGTCTGCTTCATCTTGCTGCTCATAATCTTTTTCGAGAGTATCTGTTAAATAGTTCACCCTCGCAGGATGTCTAGTCGGAAAATTAAATTGTGTGGGTTGTGATATCCTAAATCTATTATTATTATACTCTCGTTTTTTACAGTTTAAAATATCATGGCCCGGCATTTTACAGTATCTACAGAATTGTGACATTTGCGAATTAGATGTCCCTGTATTGTGAGTAGATGTGTTGGTATTAAAGCTCGAATTTATGCTAGTTCGAGGGGGACCCGGTCTGTTATAATTATTATTTCTGATAGAATTATTGGGCTTGGTTTCGTTTGGCGCTTTCTTATATAAGGTCTGCTGAATACGTTCTTCCGATATGGCCAAGTTAATAGCCTCATTTAGGTTCTTTGGTGACCTACACCTCACAATATTTGATATTCTAGGATACAGTCCCATGAGAAAATCATGGAGAGCTAAGTCATCCATAGCCACCGCGCGGCCAGGCAATTCCTTAGCTTTAGGTGTGGATGTTGACACCTCTACTAACAGTTGCGATAACAATGTTTCAACTCGAAGAGCAAATTGGCTTACACTGTCTAATGTTTTACTCTCCTGTAATTCTGTGAGTAAGTGGGCATAGTGTTTGCGGTTACTGAATTGGTTCTTTAGAAAGTCTTTCAACTGGTCCCAGCTCGGGAATTCTTTGATTGAGCAGGCTACTTCCGCTTTACCGCTCAGTTGACTAATTATGTATTTAAATAGAATAGGTTTCTGTATCTCACTGGCAAGCTCATAGGCGTTATTACAATTAACTAAAAATGAATTAAGGGTATCCCTACTTCCATCGAAGGGTTTAATAAATTTAAATAATGTGTTAAGGTCCATTTCGACCACTAAGGGCGACGATTTTGCCGCACGAGTAGGTGTAGGTGCAGGAACTGGAGTCGGTGGTTTAGAGCTATCCGACATTTGAATATCTAATTGTAATTTTTCTGATTTCGATATCGATATAGAATAAAATATTAAAATTAAAACAATATGTTGTACAACCCTGATTTATAACAATGACTAAGGACTCACAGTACGCAGATAAGCACGGCGATGACTCTTCGCATGCCGGTTTCGAGTTTCTCAGGATACGATGTGAAGGTTGCTGCCTATTTTTTTTATGATGGATGCGGTAGCTGGCTTCGAGTAGCTGGTTGTAGAGTACTGTTCTGCTTTTAGTGGCAGATTGGTTGGTTGATGAATACCCTGGCAAGAGCCAGGCTGTCAGTAGCAGGATGGTGAAGATGAACTTTATAATGTCCACGTCGATAGTGTTATCTACGTTGTATGCTTAATGTTCATAGGTTTTGAATTTTCTCAATCATCGAGTCTTCACTACACCTTTTCTTCTTTCTTTAAGTTCACGGATTTTCACAGTTTTGGTAAAATGTGCGTGGTCTATAGCAGTTTTTCCGCGGCACTGGGGCTTTTCCGATCCCACCGCTGCCACCAAATGTTAGATGGATTTAATGGAAAGTCTTTTTAAAAAAATAAATTTTATTACTGCTAGGAACAAATAGTAAAATATTATAATTAACTTATGACAAATGGATATAGAAATTGTACGCGACCGTCAGGTCTGATGTATGGATAGAGACTGAGCTGCCGGGATAAGAGTAATGCTCAGGTTCCGAGAGTGTAATGCTGATGGGCCATCATCAGGCGTATTCAGCATTAAAGCCTCCGACCTCTGGACATAACAAAACGTTTGCAATGTTCCCGTCCCTTGTGCATGAATTTCCAATGATTTATGTCAAATTGTTTATGTAAATGTCAGTTTTTTGTTTTTTTTTTTGATTATGTTTTTATTAAAAAAGTTATTTATTGGCCATATTATTTATGTGAGGTAAATGGTAACATAAATATGAAAATGCTAAAAAAAGGGATGTCATATCAAATAAGGGCGAAAAGTACAACTTAATGTTATTTATAGTATTTTTTTTTAAAGTAATCGCTAAAATTTAACTATAAATATCAACATAAATTTTAATCACCCAAATTAAACTTCATGACAAAATTCAACTAAGGAAGTAGTAGCCAGTGAGACGTCGTGTCCCGTATAACGTAATAAATTTGCTATGTCCTTAGTTAAAGATTAAGTTTCAAAAATAATATGAATCTGCACTACCAATTGCTTAATTCAAATCCGTCCATTAGCTCCAGAGATTTGCCAGTACAGACAAACATACAAACTTGCAGCCAACAATTTAAATTATATAAAGAGGTCAACTATGGGGGTAAAGGACTATTAGAGATTAGTCTGTCTTTTAGATACATTTATTTAGTAATTGTCTCTCCACATTCACAATCATGAAAAAACTTATAGTAGTACTAGAAACAAACAATGGATAAATCCTGTTTTTATAAGGGTTAGTAAAAAGTGAGGGTATGAATTCTTATCTGCCAGTTGTCCGAGAATCCCTGCAGCAACCAGGAGGTACCCTTTCTGTCTTATTATCAACCACTCTTTGTTTGCGGATTGTTCTTCACTCCTTATATCCAATAATGGAAGATTATAATGACTTCATATCTTCATATAATCTCAATTTAATAGAAAAAAGGGAAAAGGAGTAGAGCTCTGCAAAGAAACACACAACCAATAAGATCCGTTCTATTCTCTCAGCTGCATGAGCCAACTAAAATCAAGAAATATATTGACTCGGTTACAATAAAATAGAATTTAACATCCAACTTTCATACGTAGCATATACTATTCAAACTAATACAATGGATACTGTCTATCAAATTAATAGCCACACAGAGATCATGTAAACACTACTATCAAAATGCACACATTAGAGACTTAAGACATTCTAACATTAACAAACACTTATCGAAACATAAGACATGAAATATGGCGTCGGCAAGAAATAATTAACTCACCCTTTTATATAAATTTCGTGGCATATTTGTCACGAATATAAAGATTTCTAGAGGAAAATAAAAACCTATTACATTATCTGCCATCCCATATCATTTCGTAGTCCAAGTCACGACGAAGAGAAAAAGAGTGACATTTCTTCACACCTTTTTTCTAACAGTCAAAGATAACAGCCATACTTTTCTATAAAATGTTTAAGTAGCAAAATATAATTGCTACTTATTTTTTTTAAAATACAATATACAAATATTTAGTACAAAAAAAATTAGGGAGTAGTGTTAGTGGGTAACATTACAATATTTTACACATTTTATTTCCCAATATATTTAAAAATTCACAAAAGTACACGAATATAGACACAGCGATGCGGGTCCACAAGACTATATGTGATCGTACCCAGTGAATGTCGAGTCCCAACTGTCTCCTAATGCACTAACGATGGCATTAGATTTGTCGCACACTCGCCGGAGCAAAGGGGCGCAAGGCTTGCGCATAGTTACAGCAAATCCATCAGTTTTCGCGAACATGGTGGAGGCGCCGTACCAGCGTGGAAACCCCATCAACACCCTGAATGCATGTCATCTGTGTAAAGTTAACCCACATACTGCGACCATAGACATACGTATAATACTTACCCAAAAGTATTGTCTTTCTTCCTTCCACCCTTCCAATCAGCCATCGGAAGCTAATAAACCACACGAAAGGCTGCTGTCACTTTCCAAGAGTACCATTTGAGGGAGTTGTACCTTCCTGAACGTTCCAGCTCAATTCGCTAGCAATGTAGCATGGCACCACCATGTGTCCTCTATTCATGTGGATTTCTTAATTGGACTCCTGGGAGAATCAACAAACTCTTCCATCTATTCCGTTACTTTGATAAAATACGTTGATAAATACGTTTTAAATCAAAATACGAATTTATAGAGCCAATGTGTTATATATGTCCCCTGTGCAAACAGCTGTAGTTAAACAACGTACTAGAAGTACAGTTTAGAATATCGATTAGACACTCAAATTTTCGGATCACGCGTTAACATCCGAAAGCTCTGATATCCCATGACCCAGTCATGCCACAATTTAGTAGCTAGTGAAACTAGAAACGCCCTTAACTAAGGGGCGTTTCTAGTTTCCATTTTACCCTATAGTAATCTCCTCGCCCCCCCCCCCTCTGACGGAACGAGTCGTCACGCTACGAATCGGCAAAAGCCGTATTCTTAATTTACTTATTATTAGAGCTCTCTAGAGTCGCGTTATTTTATTTCTACCAATCTAAGCTCTCAACTTACGGATTCGAACCATAAGCGATGTGTGAGTTTGGCATTCTGTCAGTCATATGTTATAACTGTGTGTCAAACTTCCCAGCATCCAAAGTTCATAATCCCTGATCATTTAATAATCTAACGAAGGTGTTACCATCGCTCGCTTTTGAACTAAAATGGATCATAACTTATTAGAAACTCACAAGAGCTACATATAAGTACTAACTCCTTACTAGTTCATCAAGGAAACGAAGTGTTTTCTAGTAGCTCAAGACAACAGCTATCAGCAACATCCACTTTTTGATAATTTAAACATTACATTCGCTATCTCATATTTAAAGGTAGACTGTGGAAGTCATTCATCATTCGTCATATGTCTAATATAAAAAGAAGTAAAGTTTCTAACTTTGTTTTTTTTTTTTCTATTTAGGAGTTATTCTTCGTAAACACTCCCATCAACTTGTTTCTATTGTTTATCCGTATTTTCAACTTATACTATACTAATTATAAAATATAGTTCGGTACAAAATAGTTCGGTAGGTTAGACGGTAGCACTAGATGTATACACACATATAGACTATGTCGCTAGTTACATCTTTTCTTTAATATCTAAATGAGATGCTTTTATCAATGTGCGAGGAGGACCCTTGCCGTACAGTAAGATATTCAGAGTGCCGTGTTTATAAGTTTTTTTTATAAAACATTAAAAAACAACAATATAACTTAGTTGTAACTGTGTTGATAAATCTCACCAGAAGGCACACTAAAATATACAATAACGTGGCGCCATGTGGCACAGCTGAAAGTAAGTGTCTTTGCAGCCCCTTTCCTGTACATGCTTACTCTCAGAGTACCAAAAGTTTGTAATTATTTGTTGACATTTCAACGGGTCTAGTTTTATCTGTCTATACATATATACTAAGTCCTTACATATGAAATTGACGTTTTGTATGGGAGGAACAAAATGTCGAATATTTTTAATATAACATATTAAGTTAATCAAAGTATGAACCATTGTTTTCTATACAATTTAGCCATCTCATAGGTAGTTAATTGATTCTTTACTAAGACAACCAGTCGGAGGGGAATCAATAAAATATTTGAAGGCGTCTTGGAGTGCCTCATGGGAGTTGAATTTTATCCCTTGCAAGAAGTAATCCAAATTAAAAAAAAAATGGTAATCTGTTGGAATCCGGAGAGTGTGGAGGATGTCTTTGACTTTCCAATTGGAGCTCTTCTAATTTGGTAGCCGCCTGTGGCGCATTGTGTGGTCTAGTTGTGAAGCAGCAGTGGCGTGGAGCGGTTGACCAGCCTAGTTTGTTTTGCCGCTAGCTTTTACACCATACAATAGACATCAGCCGTAATAGTCTGGCCAGACTTGAGAAAACTGTAATGAACAATACCATCACTAGTCCACCAAAAGCTTATAAGTAAATTTTTAGGTGTTTAATTTTGGTTGGGGCGGGATTTGGCTGGCTGGCCAGGATCCAACCATAACGCTAAGCGCTTCCAATTATCGTAAAGAATTCCTTTTTCATCGCAGGTATTGATTCAGTTTAAAATACCTTCATCATTGTGCTGGTTTAGTAATGTGACTCTAATTTGTCTCAAAATTTAAGTAACAACAAATAAATTTAGCAACTATTAAATATTAAGAACATTAAAAATATACTTCTTGCCGTTTAATGTCGATAAAGTTTAAAACATTTTTCACGTGCTCTTACGAGAGTGTGAGAGCTATATTTTTTTGTATATTGTATTCAAAATTTCTTGAAGCTGACTTTCCATATACATGTGGTAGCTACCACTGTGTTGAGTGTAAGTCTAACTTCTGTTGTGAGGATTCGTCAAATTGCATGAGTACCTTATAATATTTGTGCATTGAAACAGACAAACTCTTAAGTTTTAATTAACATTAGTCAAACCTTATAAATAAAGTGTAACTAATATAAACATGTTGATATGTAGTCAATATCGGCACTTCATTAAAATAACATTTAACATTAAATTTGTACACAGGTTGTCTACACTTGGGAGATGGATTTCAACAAGAGCCTGCTTGGTGCAGCCACGCTGTTGGTACCGAAGAGACCTACACCATCGCCTACATCATCCACAATGCCCACCTGGGCACGCAACTCATGGGTGGGGGTTTTTGCAGCCATGTTGGCTGTAGCCATCGGAGGAAATGCAATTGTCATATGGATAGTCACCGGTGATTTCAATTTGACTACAAATATGCTTTACAGTCACTGCAACTCAAGTCTGCCAGTGCTTTCGGGTGCCTGCACATGGCTGAAAACTGAAAAAGTTAGAATCCTTTTTTTAAAGGGCAACACTTACACGCTAACCTCTTTTTGTCCTAAGTAAAAAAATTAAATACATACATAATAAAAAGCATAGGTAAGGTAGATTTGTTTTGGTATGAATGATAAAACTATAATTATTTAATTTCTACAAATAATAGATTTTCAAGGGGAGTTTTATCAGTTTTCCTCACTCTATTATTCTGGTAGGCAAAATATTTACTCACACGGCTTAATTCGTTCATTCATCATTAATATTTAGTACCTGATTATTTTATTAATAGTAGAAAATATTTTTGTTAACATTTTATGATAATAAATCTATTACTTAATCTACTGTGAATACAATAATAGCCCTGGCAGACGCGGTATGAAATGTTTTTCTTATTTCTACGCAAAATTTCTCGAGCTTAAATCCTAATAGGTATCTATTCTTAAAAATCGGACGCACAGCCTAGTGAATTACATCCTGTTAGTGTTATAATATTAATTATGCACTATTATGCATAATTATTCATAATTGTGCTATTGGAAGTAAGAGTTAGGTATGTCAGATACTGCATGAGAGTAGAGTAAATGCGGTTGAGATGAGGTCGTTGAGAAAAATCACGTAAGCCTGCCAATCGTGTTTGTAATATTGAAATGAGGTTAGGTATGAAAAAAAGATGTCTATGTTGAAATGACAAGGGGAATGCTCCGTTGGGTGGGGCATGGCATACAATGCGAATGTGGAAGGAAGTAGGTACCGGGGAAGACCAATACTGAAATCCTGTGATCAGATTGATCGGATATTTTTTATGTAATAGTGAAAACGGGCCCTTTTTACTACTACCGACGACCATAAACTTCCACACAATTACTATGAAAATGTGTTGCCCGACAGTAACCGAAAGTGGCGTCAAGAATCGTCGCAACTGGTGTTTTCTATGAAGAGCGTAATGAAGGAAGAGGCAATGCTTCATTGGTATAATGCAATCAATAATTGCATTATACCAATAAAGCCTAAGAATATAATAATACCTAATCAATTACTATAGTAGCGTAGCACCTATAGTAATTATATTCTGCCCAATAATGCCTTCTGCTTAATGCCTACAATGATATCTACTATCGTACAATATTTTTGACATGTGTAATAACAATATATGTGATAAAATAGAAAAGGTTTTTTTAACACATATATTGTTTTTTACATATATTACATTTGTACAAGTCGCAACGAATATTTGATTGATGCAAAATGTTTGTTTTCACTTCATTGACATTTGTAGTACACATATTTGTTTCCTGAGTGTGAAGTTTAATTAAAACCCACAGACTTCAATAAAATATGTTTTATGGTTCACAGGGCTTATACGATCCACAAAAACCTTAGCTACGACGTACCATTTTATTAGAACTGCTATTTAGGAATAAGTTGCCCTGGTTTAGTTAGATGTTTTGCAATCCCCCGTGTTCTTTGCAGAAGTTTTATTATTGACGATTGAGCTGCCAGCCGTTAGACTGCTATGTATTTTGATTTTCGTACTCTACCTTCGAATGAGCGCGATGAGCGCTAGCGAAAATGTATGTAAATAGAAGGGACGTGGTTAGCAACGTCTTCGACTGTGTCTGCCAGTCTGACTTGACAGCCAAGTCGCAAAGCTGGAACTGCAGGCGGGAACTCAGAAGAATTAAGCGTACATAATTTATATATACATGCATACATGTCAAAAACATAATCCTCTTTGTATGATGTTCGGGTACAAAATGTAACAAAGTCATCATCTTTCTTTCTTGTTAACTGTCTTTATTGTTAATAGTTTTAAAACCTCAAAGCTTAAGGAATTTAATATGCTTCATAGCTTATTAATTACACTGTGTAAAATGGCAGTTTCGAACAAAGACGTTATGTGGCACATTCGTATATACTCGTGTAATGAAATAACAGATAACCACATCGTGGATTAACTGCAAACTCTTTCTTAGTGTTAATTTCTATTTTAACTTTCTATTATAAGTGTTACAAGGACCGACTCCCGCTCCATACCAAAAACCATACACAGTTAGTTACTCATTTATGATTTATATCTTTAAAATATTTTATTTAATTACAATTACATTTTTATGTTTAATTTGTTATTCTAAGTATTAAACTAATGTTACAAGGATATGCCTCTGCTACGCACAAAACATAAAGAATATATACACTAATAATTTCATAAGTTATTTAATTAAAACATTTTATTTAATTGTTAAATTTATAAACGTATAACTAATAAACAAAATTTTATAATATTAGTATATCAATTGCCTATTTTATTGTCGTGACGTTATCATTAAGAATATATAAATATAGAGCGTATTTGTTTTGCTCACTTTTACATTTGGTCGATCCAAATAAATATCTGATCAGTCTTTATTCTGACACTTTTATTTCCTGAACATTTTCCTGTCATCTTGCTGCTCAACAACTCGTAGCATGTCAAAAGTGGGATCTGAAGACACCATGCTCGGGCCATACGTCTGCGGACTCGAAAAAAAAGAGAAAGTCTCAGGGATACATCACCAGTTCCCGAAAAAGGCGAAGATTTTTTTTACTCTCGATGAAAAATATTCTTACCTTCAAGAAAGCGTAGAATTATACCTAAATTTGATACCAATTTTGTCAAAATTACAAATGTTAATGGTTGCCTAAAAAAAGCTCGGAGAAATGCATTCATGGGACGAGAGAGATCGAACATTCGTCATGCAAATCCAATGCTGCTCGCGAGTGGTACGACGATTTAGAAGGCTACGCGGTCACATGGTCTCTGTGGATGGATAATCTGATGCATGCATTTCCTCGTTCTACGGATTTCGTCAATCGTCTCGAGGAGGTGCCAGTCCACACCAAGGACAACAGATAGACTTTGACATGACCCGATATTTTCCTAGTTCGACAAGGTGTCCCTCTTAAAGAAGTTTGCGTTGACAGAGGAAGCAGCCACCACAAGTTTGATTCGAGGCCAACCCCTAGAGTTACGAGTGAATGCAAAAGCTTGCAATTCCGATTCACCAGAGGAATTATACTGCGGTTTCCAATCGTCTCTCGAAAGTAACAGAACCATTGAGGTAAGAAGTACAGAACAGAAGTCTACCTGGCGGCGGACTTCCAGTATGCCGACAACAAAAATTGTCGCAAGACGGGCCATGAATTGCGGGACTGCTGTCTTAACGCTGGCAACACTGGCAATGTTTGGGCCACGCTACTGCTGCTTGCTGGTACGGCACAGGGGTTGCGGGCGGTGCAGTTTTCGAGATGGACACTCGTCACAAATACCACGTACCATTAAACAGGTACGCCAACTTAACTTTACCACTGTTAATGTTTTATCAGATCCAAATAAAACATATGAAACTATTAATGGAGCTATATTATTCTAAGTAAAGTTAATATTATAACATTGAAGGCTGCCCAACTTTCACATCTAAAGATTATACATTCAAATGTTTATTGCTTGGTTTTGGTGATGTGTAAATCACATCACTGGGCCAAATACAATTTAATTCACATATATAGATAGTATATTATCTGTAGAGATGCTGAAATAACTGTCACAGAACTACAGGGATTAGATATGTTAATAGGCCAACCAATTATGCACAATCCGAATGTGACGCTTACTGCTAATTTCAAAGTTGTTAAGTAAATATTGAATAACGAGCAATATTTACAAAATTAACATTTATCAAATAGGAGGTCTATTTGATAAATGTTAATTTATTTGCTAATGATTTCATAGGAAAAGCCCCTTTATATTAATCTGATAATTTAGAATTACAGCCAGGAAAAACCTGTATAATTAGCGTATATATTACAAGTAATGTCTTATAATGAGATCAACATATTTTGATTTTGATAATGAGTGTTACTTAATGCCAGTCTCTTTAAAAACATGACAATTATTGTTTACAGATAACCAATTTGGGCGAATCTTGTATACGCTTTTTTAAATACTTACTCGAGTCGATGTATTCAATCAAGCCAACGTATACATAACTTCAAAGCAAAACGATGTTTACATAAATTAAAAATTAAGACATACAATTAACGCCTCGGTTATCAGAGTTTGGTACTATTTCTTCACAAGAGTATTGAATTTGTTAAATAAGGATAGTGAGTCGTTTGCCGAATGATCTTAGATGTACAAATTTATTAGAGATGCACACTAATATGACAAGAGATATATCCGTGTATCACAAAACCTATAGGCTCATATAAGGAAACAGAAATACTGGGACAAAAAATGAATGAACTACTTTCAGCGGGCATAGTTAGGGAGTCTGATTATGAATACGCCCGGTATTATTAATAAAGAAAAGGAAAGGTGGTTACCGTTTATATAAATACTATCGCGAGACTAATAATAGAACAGTTAAGGAGAGATGTCCACTTCCGCACATTAATGATCAGACCCACAGGCTTTCTTGGAAGATGTACTTTAGTACACTTGATTTGGCACAAATTTCCTATTAGATCAGATTGTCAAAAAATTCGATACATTAGACTTCCTTTGTTACACCTACGGGACAGTAAGGGTTCCTCAGAGTGCCTTTTGGTCTGGCCAACACGCCTTCAGTATTTTCAGTATTTATTAATAACGTCTAGGTCCCCTTAATAATAAATTAGCAATATATCTGAATGGTATCAATATACCGTCAGTTACTACACAGGAATGTATAGATCTACTTAAAGAAGTTCTCAAACTTTTCCAAAAACAAATTTAAAACTAAATTTACAAAAATGTTCACTTTCTACAGTGTAACGTAAATTACTTTTCACGTGAAGTAACTGCCGGTTCAGTGCACCCAGTACATGAAAAAATTAAAAGCGTATCACAATTTAGGCGTCCTCGTAATGTACACGAAGTAAGGTAACGTTGGTCTCGCATCCTATTTTAGCAAATTTGTTCGTAGCTATGCAGAAAAAGCCCGTCCGCTAACTTGTGTGTGTGGACTTTAGAACAAGAACAGGCCTTCGAATCTCTAAAAGCTGCATTTACTTCGAGGTCAGAGTTAGCTATTTATAATCCCCGTGCTAAAATTTAACTACATAACGATGCCAATAAATCAGGTTTAGGCGGTATCCTACAATAGTATCAAGATGTCGGTAGTCCAAAAAGAATTGCTTATTGCTCTACCAGAGAGGAACAACTTTATAATATTTACGAGTTGGAAACGTTGGCCGTAGTCGATTCTCAAATCGTAGTCAAAATCATCACAAACCGTGCCGCCTTGCGTAGTACCCTCGTAAAGAAGGATCTTATTCCTCGAATGGCCCGTTGGTGGCTCACCATCCAAGACTTCGACATAGAGATTGAATATCCGCTCTGGGGATAGAATGCGACATGTTGAAGCGCTCAGCCGTAACCCTGTCCCAAATACATTTCATTGGCTAAGCATAGAACTCCAAGATGATGATATTCAAAGTGTGATAAAACAATTTAAAAAAGGCACACAAAATTCAGATATCCTTAACAATTACGAGGTAGTATAGGTGACTGCCTATTACGCAAAACGATTCATGGTAATAGATATGCAATACATAAACTGTCAAAGTGGAGTTTACTGCAAAAATACTATGACCAAATATCATCTAGGATTTGACAAGTGTGAAAGGACAATCAAGCCCAGTTCTGGTTTGTTGGAATGGCTAGGTTTATCAGGAAAAATTTAATTGCACTTGCCTGCAATGTACATAACTAAACTGCTAAATGTAACTGCGGTAAGCAAGATGGTGAACGTGAACCAGAGAAAAGCCACAAATAAATACATATACAATTCATGCCATTTGGGACGCATTTCTTAAAACGCGTCGTGGTATCATTTATGATACTCGTATTCGATCTGTGTATATTTAAAGTCTAGCAAACCTAAGCTTAGATCCATGTAATGATTTATGTAAAATAAAATATCTAGCTTATCTGGACTAGATCTTATATATTTAAAATCTAGCAAACCTTAGGTAGATCTATGTACCTGATTTGTGTAAAATAAAATATCTAGCAAATCTGGGCTAGACATGGGTGTACTTAAAACTACTGCTGAGCTAGGTTTATGTTATCATTATACCGTTATAACATAGCATAACATCCAGTATGTGATGGATCTGCGTAATACTTCAAATAAAGCGTCTACTCTGTGTCTGTGTGATTAAAATGAAAAGAAAACGAGTAGTTAAATAGAAGAGCTTCATGCGCTGGCTACATAGAACAATACTCGTTTTTCTTCTCTGTTGTTATAGGAGCAGAAAATTAAGATCGCCGTGGGTCACGGCCAATGCCGGATAGCCGAGTGTAACAAGGAACGACTTCCGCTACGTACAAAATCCAACATCCATAATTATTAATTCATGATTTATATATTTAAAAACATTTTATCTAATTACTACTATATTTTTATGTTTAACTTGTTATTCTAAAATCGCCATGCACAAAACTTAAAGAACATGTATAACAAAGATTTCATAACTTATTTATCTAAAACGCCTTCATTAATTGTTAAATTTATAAATGTATAACTTATAATCAAAATTTAATAATATTAGTATATCAATTGTCTATTTTGTCGTACTGTTATCATTAGGAAAATATAAATATGGCGCGTATTTGCTTGGCGCTCACTTTTATATTTGATCGCTCCGAATAAACATCCGATCAGTCTTTATTCTGCAACTTTCATTTATTCAACATTTTCCTGTCGTCTTCCTGCTCAATTACTCGTCGCATTTTGTGAACGTATTTAAACAATGATATTGTCATTAAAAAGAACGCAGTTTGTCTATAAAATTGTATAGCCCTAATCATGAAGCTATTATAAGCCAATCTAAAGCATTCGCTTTAGATGTTAGAGGCCATTAGATAAATTATTCTCTGTTTGAGCTATGTACTTACGATGCAAGTTTTTAATCGCCTTATTGATTATATTCTTGTGTCAATAATTCGTCAATTCTTCAATATTTTGTATGTATATTACGCGACTATGGTGAACCGGTTTCTTTTTTTTTTTTGTTAAAAAGGGTTTTACTCATGATGAGATTCCATCGTCATTAACCTTGCCCTGATTGGGGATCTTGAATAGCCGGTGACCCATTGGGGTGGGGGAGGTGACACGGAGTACAACATATCGGCGTAATTACGCTAATGTTCATGGGCGTCGGTAGTCGTTAAAAGGCTCCGATTGCTCATTTGTCCCCCTATTCTATAAAAAAATCTTGGAGAAATCTGTCTCATGCCACAAAGGTAAAAAAATCTTTTGAACGGTTAGAAGTTCGTCTTACGGTTCAAGTTTCATACACATTACATATAGGCATATTTTGGCCGTATTATATTCAAACGATCAACAGTTTAAATTATTTAAATATTAAAGTTATATAAATTGATCAAATTTTTATATTATAATTAAACTTCTTTAACGAATTTTCTCGCGAACAAGTTCTTTAGTAAATTCAACGTTACAGGAATTTATGACACTTACTAAGTGCCATCGTCCATGAATTTTAAGTAGATGTATTTTTTCAATATTTTATTGATATACTAAATATTTATTTTAGTCTATTTTTAACTTATAGTGTGGCGCTCTTTTTGAAGTTGGTCTCATGTATGTCTTATAATTTCTAGTAAAATCCTAGTTATACCCTGAACATTGAACCGTATATTGAAGTGGCGAGTAGAGGCACAATATCCCTTGAAATGTTGTTATTTATTCAAATTACTTGCTATACCTACCTGCCTATTTAGCCCATAGGTATAATTTTGCCGCTTTGTGGTGACGCTGTTCGTTAGACGCCACTGTCTTCGTAGGTAACAGTGGAGGAATAGATAAACATAATAACATACAGATTCAATGGCATTTCTGTTTAAAATTATAAGTGTACATAACATGATAAAATTCGGTTTAAGGAAGTGGACCTGAGAGTGGTATCTTTAGCGGCCACAGACAGGGCCCCTGAAACAAAGAATTCAAAAAATTCTGGAGTGACAAGTCATTTAAGGACCGACGTCTCTGAAGTCCGTCCTGTAGCACGGCCTGCCAAAATATGAGGTGGTCCTAAGGCCAACGAGACGGCTGGGTTGACATACTATGGTCGCCCCTAAAATGGTGGAAGAAACAGAAACTGGAGCAGAGAGTCTTATGGAGGAAGAGACCACCGAGTCTAAATCCGTAGTAAAGTGGACCGAGGTGGTCAAAAAGAAAGCGATGAAAAGGTTACATTTGAGACCACGACAGCACCCGCCAACCTGCGCCCAAGAAGAGTCTGGCTAAACCAGCCAATAAAACCGTCATCCCTAGCTCCACGGCCGTAGTAATCAAGCTACTACCGGAGGCATTTACTCAGGGAGCTACATATAGCTCGGCCCTTTTAAAGGCGATCGCGAAATACAACTTAAGGAGCTGAGCATCAGGCCACTCCGAATTCGTCAAACGACGACGACGAGTTGCCTGGCTCCCAGATTCATAAACGAGCTAATAAGCTAGCGGAGAGGTTGACAACGACTCTCGCAGATGTTGCCGAAATATACAGGCCTACAAAACGTGCTTCCTTCCATCTTGTAGGTCTAAATGATGCTGCCACTACAGAACGCATAAATGCTGCGATGGAAAAGAGGGAGGATGCCTCCCAAAACAGATCTCCGTGGGGAACATCAAACCGTGGCCGTGATAAAATGACCCGCGACAGCAGCCAAAAAGCTGAAGTTGTTAGAAAGTTTCGGTGTGGGTTAAGGCCGTGTGAGGCTCCAACTCTTGGAGGCGATCCCCAGACATTGCTTTTAATGTATGTTAATGGGTCATGCAGCCATCTTCAGTCCCTCTTCAGAAAAAAGGGGTGGACTCTGCTTCCAGTGCGGGATACCTGGGCACTAGTATGCTCCCTGCGCAGAGGAGCAGAATTGCGCTGTTTGCTCGGCAGCCGGAAAGCCTGTAGTGCATGTTATGGGAGGAATAAAATTTGAGCCCCCTATCACCCGTCAGCATACCACTGTTCAAAACAAATAACAGGAGCAAGTGTCGGAAGCTGACATGTCTGAATAATAGCTTTACAGCTCAATTTTTTGCATTCTAATATTAACCACTCCGCTAGAGCATAGGACTTTCTTGTGCAGTCCATGGCGAAATGGGGCATAAACGTGGCTGTTGTTGCGGACCTATACGATTCAACCATACTGGGCTAGAGATGCTGATGATTCCGTGCCAATTGTGGCAAAGCCGGTTGCATGACATTCTTTAGTGATCAGATCGAGAGGCCAATGATATGTTGCGGTGGCTTGGAGAGAAATAGCTATCATAGGCGTTTATTTCTCTCCCAATGGCAACGTCGTGTCTTTAAAACGATTCTTAGGAGTTCTGGAACAGCAAGTTGGACGATTGGCTCCTCTTCAGGTAATAGTTGCCGGATACCTCAATGCCAAGTCAACGGCGTGGGAGAATCCG
Organism: Eumaeus atala; assembly: GCA_017140195.1. Classification (NCBI taxonomy): domain Eukaryota; kingdom Metazoa; phylum Arthropoda; class Insecta; order Lepidoptera; family Lycaenidae; genus Eumaeus; species Eumaeus atala. The sequence continues at coordinate 187,045 of JAFELO010000072.1, forward strand.
GTTACTACACCAAAGGGGATAGCAGTGCACTAGCCTCAGAGCTTATTCTTCTTAACAGGGGTAGGGACCACACGTGTATACACTGGAATGGAGGCTCTGTGGTAGATGTAACATTTGCTACACCAGTCCTTGCATGCAAGGGGTTGATTGGAAAGCAGAAAAGGGGGTGGAGACACTCTCGGTCCATCGTTATTTCTGGTTCAGAGTGTCTCCTACGCCAACCATTCCTATACATTCGCCTTGGAGATGGAACCGTTTCCCACGTTGGGCTCTTACTAAGCTCAACGGGAGCTAGCTCATAATTAGCCGTTGGAGCTTACAGCCTCTCGATAATTTAGGGGTAGACGAGGCTGCTGGTGTTTTCTGTAGAGCCCTGCAGGCAATTTGTAGAGCGGCAATGCCAAAGGCAGGGTGCTCTCCCCCGAGACTGGTAGTGTATTGGTGGTCTGTGGATTTAGCGGACCTGCGAGTTGCTCGCAACAGGGCTCGTGGGGCATATACCCGGAGGAGGCGCCGTCGTCCACGTAATGAAGAAAGAAATCTCTTTTCTCTTTCAAAAGAATTCGGCAGCTCTACGAAATATATGTAGAAAAGAAGAGTACTCTGCAGCTAGCAATTAGCAAAAACAAGGAGTCAACATGACGTGAGATGGTTGAAAGTCTAGATCGTTATTCATGGGCAGACTATACAAAAGGGTCCGCGATAAGTTTCGAACCAAATCTGCCCCTCTGGCCGAGATGCTCAACCTTAGACTGCTGTAGAGAATTTTAGGAGAACTCTTTTCCATCCCTAGGGATGATCTCACACCACCTTCTATGGTGCAACCAATGCCAAACCTTCTAGAAGAAGAGAAGCAAGTGGAAGCTGCTACGCTGCCACCGCCGATTACATACGCTGAAATGAAGGTGCTGATACACCGCCTCCGGAGTAAGAAAGGAGCACCAGACCCAGATGGAACTCATGGGAAGATATTAGCCCTAGCCATTGTACACGTCGGAGATTGGCTCCGGGAATTGTTTGCCCTCTGCCTCCGGTTAGGACAATCTCCGAAGCTTTGGAAAGAAGGCCGACTCTGTATTCTTCCAAAGGGTGGTCGCCCACCGCACATGTCATCCTCTCTACGGCCCATCTTACTTCTAAACGAAGCTGGCGTGGCTCTAGAACGGATTCTGGAATTACGACTTACTCGACACCTGAAGGAAGGTCCGGGACCCAAATTGTGATGCTCAATTTGTTTTCCGAACCCGATGGTCAATAGTGGATACCCTTAGATGCTTACGATAAAATCAGAGAACAGTCCTCTATGAGGGTCGTTAGTCCCATGTGGGAAAGAATGTATTATACGGGGTACCACAGAAATTGGTACTAGGGCCGACCCTGTGGGAACTCAACATGACTGAGTCTTGTGAGGCTCCTTCCCCCCTGTGTCAGGTGTTACCTGTTACGCTGATAACACCCTTGTCTAGTCAGTCATAGAAAGATTGGGGCCTCGTGTTCGATTGGAGAAAACTGAACCCATTTTATTTCCTAGGCCTAGAAAAAGGCACCTCCCCCGATGGAACTTTTTCTGGTTGGAGGCAGCTTAGTAAAAAAATTGCCCGAAAATTAAATATGTTGGGTTAGTCCTTGATGGGGAGTGGACCTTTGCCTCACATTTTTGTGAGGTGGCGGCAAAGGTAATAAGATCGCTTAACCGATTATTACCCGATATTGGCGGACCCAGTGAAATCTGCAGAAGGTTCAACTCTGGCATATTACGATGTGTGGTGTGCCCGTGTGGGCCAATGCCCTCGCTGCGCGAAATAAGGCCCAGCTGCGAAAGGCGCAGCGGGTTATCGCCGTGAGGGCAAAAAGAAGGTATCGCACGATCAGCTTTGGAGTGGCCACGGCTCTCGCGGGTGATCCCCCATGGGAACTGGTGGCAGAGGAGCTGGCAAAAGCTTATCTTTTCCTGGTAGGGAAGAGATCTGTGGGGGAGAAATCCAGAGAATCCCCTCCAGAAGAAATCCAGAGAATTCGCCGACGTGGGCATGAGACACTTGGATAGATGGGTGGAAGATCTGGCACTGCTTCGATATGGCTTACGGACTGTTGCTGCAGTCCATCCCGTCTTTCAGAGCTGGATGCACAGGAAACAGAACAATCTGACCTTCGGCGAGTACCTGTATAGAAGGGGTCCGAGGGAACCCGATACTATTTGTGAAGCTTGTGGTACTGCGGAGGATACGGCCGAGCACACACTTGAGGCATCCCTCCGTGGTCTTTACAGCGGTACAACCTGCTGTGCGTGCTCGGAAGAGCGGACCTCTCGCTATCGAGCATTGTTCATACGATGCTCGAAAGTGATCAGTCCTGTGCAGTGGTGTTCTCTTTTTGCAAGGATTTAATGTCCCGCTAGGAGCTCGAGAGGCAGCTGAGGGTGCGAACCCACTCTATATGCGACGAGTGGGAGTCCGCGGAACACGATATTTAAGACGTCTTTTACCATGAACGATCTCCGTAGCCGGGGTTCTGGGATGGGCAACTGGCTCCCACTAAGCGAGGACGTCTTTGGAGCTTTAGTAGACTTTGATAGCCGAAGCGACTCCCTTTTGTGACGAAGACTTTATTAGAGACCGGCCAGGTGCTGGATTGTACTGTTGCTGATACTGAAGGCTCTCGCAGTGGTTTTTAAACGTTAGTGGCCCTCCAGTGCCGACCCCGACACACCCTCCCGGTTCCCTGTAATGTTGACGTCATATAAGTTTGCCTTATAATGCCACAATATTAATTTAATTCAAACATGCTTAGTACAGGTAATATAAATATGTGCTATATAAGTATTTAGCATATATCTATATAAAATTTCATCGTAAAGTTTGGCGCGTTGGCTAACGTGTATAGGCATTATAGTTTTTTTGTTGTATCTGCGTAAAAGAAAACTCGACACAAACCAACCCCAAGGTCGGCCGCAGACTTTTGTTGATGAGTTAAAGTTCGTGGAAGCACATCCATCCGAAAGTATTAAGACAAATTGTAAAAGTAAAGAAGCTCAAGAAGTTGGTATTATGTGAATTAAGTGAATGACACCAGTAGCGTGTATTGGTGTGCTCCGTGCTTTGGGAGTACATCGTAACAAAACATTCATCCGACACAATGATGAGGGAATTTTGAAATGTGTCGTTACTTGCAATGAAAATTAGATCTTGTAAGACAATAGGAAACGCTCATCTTAATGGTCGAGCCCAGGTAAACCAGCCAAATGCTGTCTCAAGGGAAAATCACTCTCAAAAAAATAACTTTTCATTTAGAAAAATTAATGATGAACGTTTGGTAATCAACTACGGGTGTCACAAAATATTTCGTACACTTTTTACTTTTCTTTTCTTTGAAGATAATAAATGGTAGTTATGATAGAAAAGCCGGTTAAGCGACCGACACTGGTAAACTTCTCTAGTCCACGACAACGATATATACCCCATTCTTCATGGTAAGTTGCGGTTGGAACATATCCAATACCCGCTATACTTTCTCCGTATGAAATTATTCTATACTCACCTTTGTCATTATTCAAGAACAGTGATCGTCCAACGATGGAAGTTCCACTTGGTTGTGTATCTTTTCATAAAACAATAATTAAAACACGAAATATCGTCTTCCCAGTTGACACTTTCGTTATAAGACTTGCCTCACACAAGTGATTGCATCATGTGTGTGTGCCATAGAGTGATGTTTTATATACTTCGGATATAGGTGTCGGCATTCGTCAGAAATCTCCGATTGCTGGTTTGCTCTGATATAGAAAATATATTTTGCCATCAGGACATTGCAAGTACAGGGCTTATACATACGTCTACGATTAGGAGTTTCGTATAACAATAGTTAAAAAGGCAAAGGAATTTGTTCTTAAATAAAACTTTCATTCCAGCGCACCGTCGAATGCGAACCGTTACAAACTACTTCCTGGTGAATTTATCGTTTGCTGATCTCATGATGGCATCCCTCAACTGCCTCTTCAACTTCATCTACATGCTGCACAGGTACATATGTAATTCGTGATACACTTATTCATTAAATCAATCACTGTAAGCCCTATTTTGGTAATATTCCTTAGAGACCTTAAGAGATTTACCGGAGATAAACTTAAGAGAATCTCATTTTTCCCTCCTCTCTTTCTATCTTACACTCTATGCTTTAGACATCTTTACAGTTACAATGGCAAGAACTTAAAATTTATCTGCGACCACTGTTCCTTTTATAATGAACCCGTGACCAATTAGATCCACTGTATTAAATCTCCACTTTGGGGAAGCCAATTGAACCCAAAGGGTTGCCCTTTGTACCCCAAGAGGAGCAGGTGCTTCTATGCAATAGCAAAAGGGCTACGATGGATTTGATGGTGCTGTTCTGTAGTGCAGAACAGGCATTGCCTCGCACCAGAGAAAAACTATCTGTGGAGATGGTATCGGTTCTCTGGGTATGGGATGGATTGACTAGCCGTAAAGGTACACCGATGTTTTACAGTTCCCATGTACTTCCCAAAGGCGGCAATGATGTCACCCACCTTGGTATTATTATGTATTTGTGGCTAGATTGTGTTGTGAGCCGGTACGTTAATGCGTTTTTCTGACTGAACAAAGAAATAATAAAGGTCCAATATATCAAATAGAATATTTTCTTACATATTTTACTGCATAGAAAACCATACAAAGAGAAATTGTGCTCTTCGTATGCAGCAAAATGTCGTGTATGTTAAGGGTTAAGTTTAATTTTGTTTCTTAACAATTAAACGCCCAATTATATTATACAGGATACAGCTGCATCTTCAAATGTCTAAGGAGACTAAGCATTTTCATAAGTTTATGTGAAAACATTATAAAATTGTTTACAGTGAAAGTAAAATAAAAGCGAATGTTAAGTAAAGAGCTTCACTGTAAATAAAACCCATATGGCAATTCAACACGTTACTTTTCGTGTCTATTTCACATCTTAAAATAATATCAATATCAATAAAATAGGAGATGAGTAAAGTGTATTGTGTACGATATTTTTGATTGTAGAGGGTCGAAAATGGCCTGAATGGCTTCTATAGAAGGATGGTGTGGCCGAGCTGCTATTGCTGCTTTGCTCGACTTGAAGGCCAGATAAGCTCGAGTGAATAGAAAAAAAACATAATTCATAACATGGGTATTCCGTGTTATGTAATGTTCGCGTATACGCAAACATTATTTTGTATCATATTTAAACATTATTTACATTAATTCAAGTATTATGTTGTTCCAACAGAAACATTGCTAAAGGTTAGATGGTGTTATATAGGTATTACCCGGTGAAAACGTTAGAAAAATGTCATTTCCTTTAGCGGACACGCGAAAAAGCTCATATGAATTTTTGTTACAGTGACTGGGTTTTTGGCGTACGGTACTGTCAGCTGAGCAATTTCATTGCGAATGTGACCGTCGCTGCTAGTGTATTCACCCTCACGGGGATTTCGTTTGACAGGTGATGTGATTCCATGTGATTTCTGAACAAGTTTCTAATATAACTTAACTATGTTGTACCAAAGTCACGGCAATACTAATCTAACGGATGATTGTGGGAGTACGCAAACAATTATGATACATTAATTTATTGAACGTATCTTACCTTTGTACGTAAAGCTTCAATAAAATTCTGAAATTTGCGTTTACCATCCCTTGAAGTTTTTGAAGCTTGATTATTGAGACGTACCATGATGACTATGAGATAGACTCGAGTAACAAATATCGATCCCAGACAGATTCAGACTCGAATAATAGATGGATCATTGATATCAGTTTGTACCCCTGTTAAATTGCTTGGCTATACGATTACAATACATATACACCGATAAGAAATGGAACTTATTCTATATTTTCTGTTAAAGGACATTGATTTAAGTATATTCGTACATCAGTTTTAAAGGTATATACTTACCTTATCAACAAGAATTGTCATGATGACAATCATATAGACGCTCCAAGTATAGAGGATTGGCAGACAAATGACCCCGATATTGTTAAGGTCTTGATTTAGAGATTCTCGGATCAGCCGTATTTTCCTTTTCTTTCAGATTCTGTATCACCGCATCTTAACATTTTCTTAACTTTCAGAGGCCGCATTTTATTCACATGAAATACACAAATGTAGTATTTACTAAACTCTAGTTTATAATGAGTGATGAATATAAGTTTGGGCTCGTCGGAATAAATTTAGCAGGCAATCAGATGAAAATATTAATACGTTGATTCTGAAAACATAACGCTAGATGGCAAAATGAAAAAAAAGAAACGTACTTTCAAGATTCCCTTATCACTTACCATATTGTTATAATATTTATTATTTTGCAGGTACCAAGCAATTGTAAGACCCATGAGGCCAAGAATGTCGAAGACCTGCTCGTTAATTATGATTGGCGTTATTTGGATCAGCGGTATGCTCCTCGCAATACCTTGCTTGTTATATTCAACTACAAAAGAATACAGGTAAAACGACATTTACATTGGACAATTACAACCTTCCAATCATATATGACTCATTAATGCAATCTTATATACTTACAGTACACATCATTTTTTTTTTTTGTTAACGCGGGGAAACGCATTTACGCGTCTTCATCACTCCTGGGTGGGGTCCAGTGGTTTGTGGGACTCGCGGCACATGATAGAGCTAAATACCCACAAAAACCACCGCGAGTGCCATCAGTACCGCCCTTAGTGGGTGCCCCGCAACAACAATCGTCAGGGCACATCGACGGCTAGTTAGGCGGCTTAGGGGGTAAGGGAGCAACTCCACCTCCACATATTGGGTTGCCCAGCACTACAGGACAACCCCACCGACTTTGGGACAGTGCAATGGGGGTGAGGTTCCCATCCTCGCCTCTTGCCCCGTGCGCAAAGGCGTCTCCTCCTGTTGCTCTTAGGTCCAAGCCACCAAGAGCGATTTCTCCTCCTGATCTTTAAGCACCCTCCTCTTATAAGGGGGGTGAAAATATCCCCCTCGGTTCAATTGGCTTCGCCTGGGTTCACCCCAGGCTACTAAGCCCCACCGCCACGACAAGCCTTGAACCATGGTGGGGTACAGTACACATCATTCATTAAGGTGTGTTAATTAGTAATTAAATATTATGTTTCTATACTTACCTAGATAGTAGTTATAATTTAACTTTCGGATTATTCTGAGCATGCATTACACTGTCCGGAATTGTAATGTGTCCGAAGTGGCCATAGGCTTGCCACCTATGACATCATGGGACTAAGTACCTTGGCTAATCGTGGGTGTACTATTCTATCTACTCTATTTACGAGTTGTGGATGTACTAGCACATCTCTGCCTCTGTCCAAAGAGGTCTTCGGGGGTAACAGTCGTGAAGGTACTTTTTTTAGTTATAATTTAAGCAACGACAATTGTTTTTCGGTAGAATAGCGGAAATTTCTGGCACAAGTTTTGGAAAATGAATACATAAGAGAAACTACTAGAAAGTGTCCACAGATCCTTTGCAACGGAATTGGCCCAGCATAGCATTCCATGGTCGTCGGTAGTCATCAAAATGCCCCGATTTCTTCTTTGCAGGGGGCAAAGGAGAAATCGGATGCTATGCTTGTAATTTTGATTATTTTTTTAAGAATAAATTATTGTTATTCTAAAAAAAGGAGCGACTCCTATACATATCATTATATGACTATCGACTAATGACATCCCCAAATACCATAGCAAAGGTCCATAAATGGAGATGCGACACACCTATGTGATCTCGTTACTTTTAAATATTGATTATTAGATACAGTTTGAGTTGATGCGACAGAGTTTAAAAATACGTCATCTTAATGGTTTTGTATTCAGAAAATAGTTTCTGTTAAACGGTTACAATACAAAGGTGTTACGAAAACGTATTGTTCTAATGTAACCGTTTACAGTGATATCCAAAATATAGTTTATTTATTAAAGATAGCTAAAATATATTTTGGCTGGAAAATTTTCGCCTATGAAAATATAGCGAATATAAAATGTGATCATATGAATAAGGCAAAACTTATTTTTGGCACTGAAATATACCGTACATTTTCATGGCACTGCAAAATTACTTTGTGCTGCTAAAAAAATAAAAAGTGTAACCTTTCATTAGACGATATAAAGGTTTACATAGCAGCACTCTGGAAAAGTTGTGCTAAAAATTCCTTTACACTTTAGTTACAATGGTATCGCGGTGAGAATATGAGATTATTATTCCCTAGAGACTTTTCATTCACTATTTAGATTTACTGGATTTACGTTTCACCGTCGAACTGTATTCGAAATCGAATATTTTTTTACTCTATATATTATTACGTGAAAAAGAAAACTCCCATCCCCCTTTCAAAGAATTGCGCGAATGTAGGAATTTGGCACAGCTGATGCAGAAAGGTAATATTTTAATATAATATGCATCAGTAGTTATTAATTTTACTTAACAAAAATGATAATGATTTATTTGGCTGGGCGAAAATTACACATTATAACAAAACTATTTAAACGATACACACACTGCATACGTGCTCTCACTTGTGTAAGACACGTTTTCTAATGAAACTGTCAATTGCCAAGCACAATAATTTGACCTAATAGTAACTTTAAAAAGAATTTACAAAAATATCAAGTTACACGATTTCATGTTGAACTGTAATTATACCAGTTTATCTCTCTACATATATATTTATCTCCTACATATGATAAAATTTATACCTACCGACAAATAATAGCATGTAGTAATTGGCTGTACATATGTAGACGGAATATATTCTATGAGTAGAACTATTTCTGGTGTACTTTACTAAATCAATAAAATCAAAGCAATACAATTTTTAGATTGATCTGCTAATCTCATAAGCAGATTTGAGCATCAATATCCAATCTAATTTATCGAAGGAACGAATCCGGAGAGTTCCATCGCGGTCGACGTAAAAAAGAGGACGCGATATACTACTTTCAAAGGATATATCTATTCATACACATTATATCTATGCGGTCTGTTATGAGGGACTGGCTAGTCGCCGAGGCGCCATATCGTTGGCAGATCCCAGGCACCTCATATCACCCGCTCGGCTTTAAAGAGTATTGGGTTCACAAAAAGTCACGCACGCCCCATCGGATCTTACCCACGACCGGTGGCAGTGCATAAAAGCATTTCCCCACGATACTAAAAATATAAATAAATACTGCGCCTTATTACACGTGTTACACGTATACATTTCCAATAAAATTGATCTTTTGTGGTCCTTAGAAGTTATGAGACTTTAGTGTAAATAAAATATGTGACGTAACCGTCACCGATCGTGTTCACAATAATGAAGTTAGAGACAGCTTAGGTATGAAAGAAAGGAGTGTAAAAATGAGAAAGGGTATGCTCCGTTGGTTCGTGCAGGTAGAAAGAATGGATGGCGAAAGGTTAACAAAACTATACAATGCGAATGTGGAAGGGTGTAGGTGCCGAGGAAGACCAAGACTGACATACCATGATCAGACTGATCGGGTACTGTCTGAAGGTGTCAAGTATTCGCAACCGGCGTATCTGTATGAAGAGGGTGATGAAGGTGGAGGAGGAAAGGTAGGTTTGTGAGGATCATTATGTATGGCATTCCGTTCCCTCTGTCTAGATCACTAGGGAACAGGTGAAGATGTGTTGTTGTTGTTGGTGTAATTAGCAGACCTTACTTGCCTCCCCACTATGGTTCAAGCCTTGTCGTGGCGGTGGGGCTCAGCAGCCTGGGGTGAATCCAGGCGAAGCCAATTTCAACGAGGGGCCATGCTCTTTGTCTCTCTCTTATAAGAAGAGGTAGCCCCCTCTTCTTATAAACATCGCTCTTTGTTCCCCTCTTATAAGAAGAGGAGGAATTAGCAACAGGAGGAGGCGCTTTTGTGCACGGGACAAGAGGTAAGGATGGGAACCTTACCCCATTTCAAAAGTTGGTGGAGTTATCCTGTAGTGTGGAACAACCCCATCTGTGGAGGTAGAGTCGGTCCAATAAGGGGCTGACTAGCCGTCGACGTGCCCCGATAATTTGTTGATCTACGGCCGGCACTAATGGCACTCGCGGTGGTTTTTGTGGGTATTCGGCACTTTATAATGTGCCGTGAGCTCCACACAGCACTGAACCCCAGTGAAGGCGCGTAAATGCGTTTGACCACGTCAACAAGAAACGACCTTAACTATTTACATTTGAAATCACGAAGATCTTATTCCGACATGGCTTTAAAATGTAATAAGTGCGTAAGAAACGGTATCATGGTATTTTGAACAGTAATTAAGTTTATTGCAACTTTTAATGGCTATTTACCTTTTATGCATAATATACCCTATTACGATTAAATCCATGTTTAAGATTGCCACCGACATCTACACTAGTTCAAGCTCTAACTAATTAATGAAGTGTAGTTGTATCAATAATAAAACACTAACAACTTGTTCATTACTTTACATACTTTTTTATAGCTACCGTCCATGGACATTCGTATGATTGATACGCAAATGCGTTGCCCTCCTAGCATCCCCCAAATCAAATCGGAGGATTTGATCAGATTCAGTTTTTTATTAAAATATAATGCGAGCCAGTTCATGTGTTGATGCGATAATAACTTCAATATGTTGTTCGCAGGTCAAGAGGAACACTGAAGACCGCGTGTTTGTTATCTTGGCCAGACGGACTGCCAGATGTCTCGTACATGGATTTCATGTAAGTAACTTGAATTGGAATACGGAGAGAAAACTAGTAAACTAAAAGAAAGAAAGAAACTAGAAACTACTTAGAGGCCGCGTGTAGGAAAACGAAGTGTTGATCGATCATTCACCAGCAGGGAAGACGATCCCCGTGCGGTAGCCGGTCCGGGGTGGATGCGAGTAGCAGGAGATCGGCCGTCTTGGCGTTCATTGAGAGAGGCCTGTGTCTAGCAGTGGATCGATAAGGGCTGATAATGATGATGATTATGAACTTTAATTTAACTACGATATGCCGATTCACCCGCATATGTTTTTATTTCCGTTATTGTATGCGCACCCGCAAACAGCAACAGAAGCATTTTTACGACTACCAACGCCCAAAGACATCCAGATTACTGTCGTCATGCAGATGTGTTGCCCTCCGTTTCTCCTCCCCACTAATGGGCCATTTGTTTAGATTCTTACTTCCAAAAAAAAAGTCTTCCCCAAGCGGTTGGTTGGATAGGTATACATTTTTTTTTGTTTATTGCGATTGAACGATTGATAGGTGACAGTAAGGAATTTTATATCTTTCTGGATCTAATTTATACAATGTTTTAAAGAGTATAATTTTTTTAACATTATTATAAAACATTACCAATTGAATGACACATACTTAAATAGAAGACAATATATACAACTAATTTTCAGATTAGTTGGGAAATTGAATCTTTAGCGCATGGCATATAATGGTGTATATCCAAAAGAAATTAATAAATTTAATTTAAAATATTTTTATGCTTAAAATAGGATTCCATCAGACGCGTTTCTAAATTGTAACAGTAAAAGCTTTTCCTTTCATGAAAGACGCCGGGTAATGACATAAAGCTCTGCTGGCATCGCTGCCGGCCCGGCCATCATGTCATTCCCTATTATTGTTACACTTTTGCATGAAAAGAAATACAATCTCACTATAACTTTTATCTATACCTTAATAATCTATACTTATACTATAAAGAGGTAACATTTGATTGTTTGTTTGTTTATATTCAAAGGCTTCGAAACTACTAGACCTATTTTTAAAAATCTTATAGCATCAGAAACCTAAATATTATCTAAAATATTTTGATCATTATGAAAATTTGGATAATGTAACCAAAGTGTGAAAAATCTGAGTAAATTATCATATAACAAAATTATTGACGGCTCGCTGTCCCGGCGGTCGTTGTACTGTCATAAACTGAATTTGTTTTTATGGTAACATGTAATGTTAACGAGGTCAAAATTAAACATCCGTACGAAACCGGGACGGACTGTTAGTATAATATAACAAACTTCTGCCGCTTTATTGACTGACAGACAAACCACGCACAGCCGAAACTTGTGGACTTAATTAAGATCTTGCAATTTGCTCCCTATCATGATGTTAGTGACCGCTAAGAAATGTTTTTTTTAAAGTAAGTAAGTTTTGTAAGTAAGGTTTGTAAGTAGCCCGTGGCCCATTGGAGGGGAGGAGGAAACGGGGGCAACGCATCTATATGATAATAATGCGGATGTCTAAGGGCGTCGGTAGCCACAAAAAGGATCCTAGTGCCGTTTGTCCTCCCTATATTATAAAATAAATGATAATCGATTGTCTATTTTATATTTATTTACACAGATATCAAGTTTTATTCTTCATCATAACCTACGCTGTGCCCATGTTGGGTATGACATTCTTCTACTCGGCGATGGGAAAAGTCCTTTGGGGCTCCCGGTCTATTGGAGAACTAACGCAGCGTCAAGTGGATTCAATACGATCAAAACGGAAGGTAAATTTCTTTAACTTGATAAGGAATCAGGATTCTGATCAACTGACGTTTTTCATACGAGGACACTCATAGTTATTTAAATTTAAAGAAAAAGGTTTAGTATTTTCATCATTTCATACATATAATCGTCTAGATTTATTTTAACGACAGGCATTTAATGAAGTTCAGGGAGAATCTGAACATTCCTGCAAGTCTTGTCTGTCTGACTACGATTGTGTGGAATGTGTACGAAGGCGAGACATTTTGTTTTCCTTGACAGCCGAAATTGAATCGATATAAATTATATTTCATTTTAAAGTTATTTTACTTATGTTCTCTACTTTATCTAAATATGTTAGTGGTAAAAGTATAATTTATAGATTTAAAATAATAGCCCTCAAAATAATTTAGATTTTGTATGCAATGGCCGATTAATATCAATTAAAAATGGATAGGAATATTTTGAATGTTAATATAATATAATCCAGCTCCATCATCAGAGTCTGAATGTCATCTAGAAGTAAAGTCCTTATCAATACAAATGGAACAAACAAAAACGATTGCGATATTTGATTAAAGAATTCACATGGCAACTTTCCATTCCCACCATCGGATCGGTGATTTCGTAATATTGTATTGTCATCCAAATTGTATTGTACCAAATTTCAGCTCTATCAGTAGAAGATAACTTATTTAATATTAGTTTGCAAGATTTCACCCGAAAGAACATACATGCAAGTTTTTACATAATAACTATATAACATTATCACCATCTAATCAATGATTTATTCGAATCAAAATGGAAAACAATGGGTGTTTATTTATCATGGAGCCACAGTCAATACAATAATCGAATACGTTTGTAAGAGCAGATATGGATTTAATGTCGTACTCCACTTTTGTTACAAAAGGAACTTTATGAATATGTACAATAACACAGATATTATTATTAGATATAGATATTCGGAAAATATACGAACGGTAAACCTTTACTGTGATGCTCGATTCAATTACATGGGTAATATTGTAGTTAAGATACACAGAAAAATATTTGATCTACACATACAAAATAAGACGGCAACAAGGTACTGACATTAAATATTGTGGTATAGGCTTACTCTTAAGAACGATCGAGAATGTTTTTCAACTACTAATTGTACCAGTTTTAGCCACTTCGCTCGCTTAGCAGTAAAAGGGAATCGTTTTTAGCTTACAACACATTTTGTATTTTAAATTGAATTTTAAACGTCTTTTCATTTAACGACCATTCCGATCAATTGGTAACGTGGCGTTTATATTAGCCCGTTACGCTAAGGGTTGCGGGTTCGAACCCCGCCCAGGTCATAGATGTTTATAATGTGTAATTCTATAATAAAAATCTTAAATATAAAATATCTTAAATTAAAAAAAATATATATATATATATTAAATATATTTCCGTTCTCAAACAGTAAAAAATCTCAATGGTTCACAGTCTGCTATTTTTAAATAGTATTCGTATTTTAGTAGCACACAGGACAAATGAGTAATTGGAGTTATTTGGTGACTACCCATTGGAATTTACACCCACACGGTTATGCGCATGGGCTGTACAGCTTCACCCCATCCATCACAGGCTCACAAACCGTACAAAATGTGACCGCACTTTAGAATGGTTATGACAAATATAACTATGTGGGCGTCAGGTACCCGGTCGTGAGAGTCTAATTACACGTAGGTAATATACTTGCGAACTAGTTAGAATTTTAATACCCGAGGCGATTGAGTATAATTATGTTTTGTCCACAGGTTGTAAAAATGTTCATCCTAGTCATAGTTATCTTTGGCATCTGCTGGTTACCGTACCATTCATACTTTATCTACACACACTTCAACCCGTCAATACTCTACATGAAGTATGTCCAGCACGTGTACCTCGGCTTCTACTGGTTAGCCATGGCCAACGCGATGGTGAACCCAATTATATACTACTGGATGAATGCAAAGTAAGCGATTTTATGTAGGGATAATAAGTCGTCTGCGCTGGATATATTATAGTGCACAAGCAATTGCGCAAACACAAGTGAACTTTCTATTCCTTCATTCTCCTACTCCGATCGCATGGTAATCCGACACGACCGGATCAAAATCCGGCGAAGGACCGACGGTTTAACGTGTTCTCCAAGGCACAGGGGGTGTAACACCACCTACTTCCTAACTCCGAACTGTTATCAGATATAAAGAAAATGTTTGGTCCGACCAGGAATTGAACCCTCAAGTCTGTGACTGAATATGCTTACCACTAGACTAGTAATGACTTGAAAATTAATACGAGTGGCTTATACATTAATTATTGTTGCTATCTTATGAGACTATTTCAGCTTTGTTATCTCGACAAAATAATAATACCGAAAACTAGGTCAATTGAGCTTATCAGCATTACAGGGTGAAATTTTCTGTTACTTATCCTGAATAAAAAGCTGATGACTAATAAGTCCGTCGCATCGATATTTCCTAAATGCTCTCATTTGCCCATAAACTGTAAAAATGTTTTAAGTTTATGCCATATTCCATAGGTTCAGATCATACTTTAGAACCGCGATTCTCTGTCGATGGCGAGACCCGTGCATGCGGCGCAAGCGACCCCCTCCTGAGTCACCTCCAGACGGCATCTCCCACTCCGGCAGCAGATCCAGATCAGGTTTTTACTCGTTAACGTAATTATAATTTAAATGACAATATTTTATACAATTTTTCACACGCTTTTGTTTGCTTCACTATTAAATAAGAATGTAAAGTAAATCAATGTTAAAATACTTATAATTAACTAATAGAAATAATTTTTAGGGTTTCGTTCAGAAATCCTGTTAATAAACCTTCTCTATCTATCTGAATATCTGTCTGTCGCTGGGATGTATATTTCTAACCGCAATACATTGAAACTTCGTTCAATGAATCCACGTTACAGTATGTATTACATTAGCCGCAATAATAACAAATACAGGCTGATTTTAGTCTCACGCCGACGGCACGCGCACCGTCGGCGCTGATGGCCGAGATATATGAACTTTTAGGAAGCGCTTTTTGGTTGGCACGTGCGCGCTGATAGCTACGCGTCACCACAGCCACAAAACATGTTAACTTATAGTTATAACACAGAGAAATATATAAGGATACTTATATTTGAAGTTAACTTTTTAGAAAATCGGTGAATACTCCCGCTAGTGTACGCGAAAAATTTAAAAAATCAGCTGCAAAAGTTTGCCGCCCTGGAAGTTATGGGAAAAAATGTGATGTAGGTCGGAGTAGATAATTCGGTACCTTTTGCGGTTACTGCTGACATAGTTTACAAAAACAGTGTTAACCACAATATTTTGATAGGAATAGCTTATTATCTATTTTGCTCTCGTCCTGCGTCAGAAAATATACATAATCTTGATGTTAGTACGTATTTCATATGTAAGAAAACAGTATATAAGGGGAAGCAAATATCTTCAAATTGCACACTTCAGCGTGTATTTCATATTAAGTGACACTTATTAAAATTGGTTATTTCCATTAAAATGTCAACTTTTAACTGTACTAAGGGCGATTTCATCATTCCCTATATCGAGCGCGGCAGAACCTTGGAATCGTTGTCCATATTTCTACGGCAAACATTGAATGTTTCTGAAAACAACTTGTTTTGTAATTGGTGAAATTCAAAGACATATTCTGCCTTCTTTCAATAAGCGCTGGGCTGAAGCATCACGAAAAAAGGACAATTTTATATTCAGTATATATAATAATATTCAGTATAGTTTCCAGAGTCTGAAGCACATTCAATGCCAACTTCTGGTGAACTAGGAAGACTGTGCATTCCTTATGGAGACTCCTCAGAATCAACAAAGAAAAGGAAAAACACTCTCTTACTGGAAGGATATGGATTTGAGCACATTTGTAACGCATTTTTGCAAGGGCTGCGGGCCTTAGGTGAGTGCAGAGGCTCACCTTGTTGAAGAGCTAAGAAACTCTGAGGGGAAAAGAAAAAAAATTCTCGACTTTGTGGAAAGACTCATACCAAATGAAGATTTTATATGATAGAGAAGCATTGAGTGCTTATACTGATTTGGATCTAACTAAAGCACAATATATGTACCTAGCAAATTAAATCAAAGCAAGAAAGTGTACAGTGTTTCCCCCATATTACAAAATATTAGAAGTAAAACAAACTTGCTATCCACCATCTTCTACAATGGAAATCACAAATACTTATGCTAAAGTGATTAATATACAACACTTAACTGGATCACACAATTTTAAAAATTGATTCAGTTTTCCAAGAACGACACAGAAATTTAATCCTTTACTTTTTAAGCTCTTTTACTTTCTAAATGGGGATGTGATGGTTCATCTGACCAAAGTCAATACAAACAGAATCTGCTGGAAGAATCGGAAATTATTTCAGATGCCAATGTGTTCGTCACTTCATTAGTTCCTATTAGATTAATTGATGACCTCTCGGGGGCAATTATTTTTCAAAATCCAGCACCTTCATCTGTTCGTTATTGCAGACCCATTTCTATTGAATTTTGTAAAGAAACTCCTGAAAGTGACCAATTGACCTGAAAATGAAAATGCTTACCAATGTAATATCCACATTACATGCCTGATTCGCAGCATGGAAATGGTATTACACATTTGCTACAATCTTGACTTTTAATTAGAGCTAGGATTAATTATCGACAAACCTCGTTAATTAAGTCGAAACTCAAGTACAGCACGAAGATTCTTTTACAATTATACTTGGTTGACGAACATAGCAGGTAGTGATGAAACATTGATTAACAACAATAACACATCATCACATCAATTCCCTAACGGGGTAGGTAGAGAGAAAAATATATTAATATAGAATAATTACGTATACATATAAACATTGATTAAACGCTTGTATACAATTGCTTGTATGTTTTACAAGCTCTATCTTCTGGAATGATGTTCGATCCCGAAAAATTGATAGTTTATGCCATAGAAACTGCGCGAATTTATGTTAGTAACTATGTTTGGCACTACAATGCCATCCTCCGTGCACAAATTACTTATACACGGAGAAAACGTAATCAAACATTTTTCTGTTCTTCCTATTGGGCAACTGTCGGAAGAAGCACAAGAATCGTGCAAGAAAGACCACAGAAATATGCACCCGCACCAGGCCAGAATATGTTCTCGTATGGCTACAAATTAAGACGTACTTAAAACGCTTCTATATATTTCCGAAGTATACTTCAGATCCATATATTTCAAGTTTAAGAAAGCCTTATGTGAGATATGTGAGGGATATTGATGTAGAGGCACAAAGTCTTTTGAAGGTGGTACCTGAAGTTGATCCTACATTGACACCAGAAGTAATTTTAGTTAGAAATAGCCAGGATAAAAACAACTAAACCTAGTTATATAAAAACAATAATATTACAAGATTTGTCTGATCCGAGATCAATCAATTTGGTGTGAGGTATATAAAATTATAAAATCGTATAATACCTATCTAGGTATTATACGATTTTATAATTTTATGTATTTTATTATGCTTGTGTGATAAGTATTTTTTTTTAATTTACTTAATTTTACACATATTCGTACTTATTTATAAAAGGTAAACATCTAACTACTCGTATCACTTGTTTCTCTTTTCCTTTTTTTTTACCTAAAATTTTGAAAAGATACAAAAATTGATTAATTTTAAAATCTTTGCATATCACTGTATACATGTGCCAAATCTCAATACAATATGATGAAAAACCTTGAAGTTACAGATTTTTGATCCGATGCGGACCCAAATTTTCCACTGTGCGATGGTGGCAATGTATGACGATCATGTATTTGAATGGCTAACACAAATTTTATATATCTATATGGAATACTAGTAGTGGGTTAGATTAGTAAGACGTAGCTGGTAGCGCCAAGAAATGCATGCAGTGGGTTTATGCGAGCACGACCGGGAGAGGTGGAAGCTCTCGCTCCCATATTGCGATGCGATGGCGCAGATAGCGCCACAAAGCGACAGCTATATTGTCGCAATTCCTTCGGTTTATGAGTTTAGGAATAAAAAGGAATGAAGACAAGACGTATGCATAACAATTATGCTGATGTCTACAATCGATAATCATTATTAGGGTCGTCTCATTTCCATTTTCATTCTAAATAAGTTTTCTTATATATAACAATAAAACAGTGTAGGAAATGCAATTTTGTTCAAATAACACAAGCAATCGTCATAATACTAAGCCTTTTTGTTACAACATACATATAATATCACATGTTGAATTTAATTAAACTCAAGACATTTGGAATTTAATACCGTTCAAAGGTGATATCTCACGTTACTCAGCTGATTTATATGCATTTTGAACCTGATAATATTCTTGTACCATAAATCTGTAAGGTTTAGAGTTTTAGACCGTACTTAATATTCGTCTGCCGGCTGGTGCAGTGGTTACAGGAATGTCCCGCTACAATAGTGATCCCGGATTCCAAATCCGCCCCGTATGTTTATCTATGTATTATATAATTGTAAATAATATATTTTTTAAAACGTACCTTCATGTCTACTATCCCCGAAGAGGTAGGCGGAGGTGTGTGGATGTCCACAACTCCTAAGTCCAGTAGATATACTAGAACACCCACGAATAGCCAAGGTACCGAGGCCCATGATGTCATAGGTGGCAAGCCTATGGCCACTCCGGGCACATTCCAATCCCGGACAGTGTAATGTATGCTTAGAACAATCTGAAAAACATTTAATAACAGTTGTCCGACCTGGGATCGAACCCAGGAGCCCACGCGGCTAACGGTCTTAACAGGCGACACCCGTACCGTTACACCAGATACCAAATAAAATTCTTTATATTTCCAAAAATATATTCAATGTGTTTTTGTTATCTAGTACCTGTAAAGAACCATGTACTCCATAAAATTTGCTTCTCATGAACACTCTCGTAAGCCATCCATACAATTAACGAAACGAATATATATCAAAATACCGGAGCCACAGATTTTTAACAAAGTGTAGCCGATATTTTGAGTTCAGGGTTACCAGACTTTTAAAACAAAGTTATTTGACTAAATACTCTGGTTGTGTTTATAAAACGATAATATTTTTTCTGAAACGACCTTCACAGAGGGGAATATTCGAATTAATTCTAAAATAAACAAAAAGCAGCAATTTAATATTTATTGATTACTTCTATGTTTTTTGATTAAAAATTAGAGGAATATTTAAAAAAATGTTTATTTTAACAAAATGTTAATGAAAGTACATTTAATGAATAGGATACATAAAAGAATGTATTGAGATACTACCGAGTAATTATAATTACGGCTAATTATTATTGGCTCAAAGGATTGGAAAGAAAGGAAAGGAGGTTCTGAGACGCCGCCTAGTAAGATGAAAATAATTATATACTGAAACTTATTTCTTTAAATAATAGAAAATAAAATATATATTTTATTTTTAGGATAATACATATTATATTTGTAGAAAGTAATATTCTGTTTTTAAATTTAGTACAATTGTATCACACATTTATTTACAGTTTAATATAAATTTTGCATCATGTTTAATATTGCTACAAATCATTATATACCTGCTATAGTAACTCTATAACTACTATAACTCTGTGATTGACAAACACCACTTTACGCCTTCAAATTTGATATTCAAATAAGGTTTTCCTCAAACACGTAACTTATGTGATTTGCTTGTCAAAGGCATCAAACACGGTTGTATGCTCAAGATATACAATCGGATTGACAAACACGTAAAGTTTGACAATGAAAGTTGATGGTGTACGGGGGTAAACGGGTCGTAAGGCTAGGATACCGTCGTAAGATAAATCCACAGATTTCATTTGTGTAGAAAGTAGTATAATTACCTAATTGTGGCATTTCGTGCAACACACATATCTATTTATATTGCAATATTACTTAATATTGCATATATTTTAAGAAATTGATTTTACATAGCATTAACGACCTCGTACACCTTCTCATATTCCCGTAATGGGCCACTGGCTACACAAGCCGCACGGTACTCGACAGAATACTTGTGATTTTCCGCTAGTGTCATGTGAGCGCGAGGTATGTCCCCGGTCGTGCTGGCCCAAGTCGGGTGTAGAATGACACTATCTCACTAGGTTCAAGAAACACCAGACATCGCCTAACGAAATTCTTGATTTATGTACGTGCGCATCCAATTAGTGTCGGCTATCAAATGTGCGATTCAATTACTTTGAGGAGTAAACTCCTATCTATATTATATTATTTTTAGGCAAGGACACGAGCTCTTTTGTTTGATGGACATTGTTTACAACCAAATCTCGATGTAGCCATAGGATGATTGAACTCAATTTCGGATAATACTGTGGTTTCATTTAACAACGTTTATGTAATCCAGGTAAATGAACCACAGTATTATCCAAAAGTTGATTCTTGTTATAACATATGTATATAATTCTATAAGATTCTACAACTGGAATTAATTATATAGTTTGATTCTTGCTATTTGCATGAAACAAATTACATATTGACTAGATTCGCCCGCGTTTCAGATTCGTTTTTCAAACAAACAACACATTATGAGTTTCCAAAGAGGTCCTTCTGCTTGGGAAACTTGCTTGACTGAACGTACGGAAAGCAACTGTACTTTCAAACTGTTAATACGAGTAGCAAGTTAAGTGATTAGTTGCATTCCTTTGAGAAAGAAGACTACCTTTTTTGCCGTTTCATATGATAGATAATCTGTATATTCTCTTTTATGTCTATTATATTAAAAATGACGTGAGTACACAACTGATTGTATGTAGTACCTTCATACAAATTGGAGTAAAGCCTGAAATTTTGAATTATTTCACTCCTTGATACCTTCAGTACACATATTTACAAACTTAACATGTTTTATGTCATACAACTTGTTTTTCCGTAAAATTCCGAATTCCCAATATTTTTTATAGCATTATAATGTGAATATTTCCGCCAGCTTGGTCATGAAGAATCAAACATTTGCTACAATCCTCCATAAACACTTTAATATGAGTGATCGTAAAGTGTGCGTTTCTACAGATACAGAGGAACGCAGAGGCTTAAGAAGAAATGTGCCAGTCGAGTGGCCGAGTACGTCTCGGGATCCAATCGGCCCGCGGACGCAGAGACCGCATTTGCTTGCTAGCTGCCCGAGGTGTCCACATAGGACGTATTATGATGGTAAGTTAAACAGCCTAACAACGTTCTTAGGCCTTGAATTATTATTAGTAACGTACAATTACAACTCACTGCTAGTGACACTGATAGTTAGACCACAACCTGCGTTTTATCACTCAACTAGTGATCCGCGCCGGCTTCGTCTGTGAATGTAATTTATTATGATGTCATTGTGGCCGCTGTAGATCTTTAATAATGTAACAAAATAAATTACTACCTATAGTAAAATCATAGATATGTTTGTTGGTAATTCTTTATTATATTTAAGAACCTATTAGGTAGATCTTAGTTAAAAGTTGAAAAGGAGGGTCTAAATTATCTGTTTCTATTCATGTTATTCATTTGACATCAATCTGAAAACTTGATGATTAAAGTATAGAAAAATTAATTCCCGAATGGATTAGAATAGAAATTTACGCTAAAGAAAATTCTTTAAGAGAGAATGTAACATATGGTGATGAAAGCTTTAAGAGAGAATGTAACATATGATGATTTGATCACGAGTTTACACAAAGGCGTATTAACTGCTTTAAAGATATGAGTAGCGGAGCTGAATCGGATTTAATCTACGAAATCCTTTTGACATAATTACTGCACTATTGTTAGTAATTAAATTCAAATAAGAAATACGAGAAGAGACTGGAGCACTGGAGCCTGTGTTTCGTTTTTATAGGCAGGAAAATTGGGTTCACATGATAGCTTAAGGGAATTGGGGAATGACGACGTCCTATTTTAATTTAATTCCCATTTCCTGAATTAACACTATTATATCCCTACTAACATTGACACAGAAGTTTGTGACAACGTCAAATAATTTGAAAAAAAAAATAAAATAGTAGGACACTAGAAATAAGTAGATGACATAACTAAAATTTCATTTTTGTTTCAGCCTACATCCACGGTTGTAAAGTATAAAGGTCTGTGTCAACATGTTGAGTATTAACTGGACTTTATATAAAATTTATCTACAAATGTAAAAATTAATTTTGTTGTATCAGATGAATATTTGTATTTAGTGCTACGAAGAGCTTATAAAATTGTGTTGAAGCCAGAACGGAGTACATATATTTATTAAAATCTTGTTTGTAGATGTATTGTATTTTAACATCTTAACGTAATCGAGTTTAAGTGGAAATGTTTGATAAAATAAATTGTTAATAAAATTTATGTAAGTTAATTATAATTAATATGTTGATGGAAGTTTATCTGGTTAACTGTCAAATGATAATAATTATATTGGCGACCGGTTGGCTCAGTTGGTAACGTGGCGGTTAGTCCGCGTGTTGCGCCACAGGTCGCGGGTTCGAATCCCGCCTAGGTCATGAATGTTTATATATGTGTTACATGTTTTTCTATGATAAAAATCTTAAATATATCAAATTTCTTAAATTTATAAACTTATTAAATGTATTTCCGTTGTCTAGTACCTGTCTCACAAGTCCTTACGGTACTTAACACGGGACTAGGCTAACGTGGTGTGGTATGTCCACAGATATTATGTTATTATTATTATTATCATATTAAGCAAAAATCTATAAAAAATATCATACTCTGTATTTACTAAGAATGTCGAGTGCTTTGAGTTTTAATTTGTCATAATCTGAGGCCTGGAACTATTACTACTTTTTTATAGTATAAAAAGGGCAGACGAATAGTCGATACCTCTCCTACCTAAATCATCTTATTTTCATTAATGACTTTTAATTAAAGTATTTTCTTTTTTCATTTTTATCACCTAGATAATGGCATGTAAACTTTTTAAAACATGCATGAAATAATAGTAGTAGAAAGCATAAAAAGAACATGTGATTCTAGATAGAATTGGCGAAAAACATCCAGTAGGTATGTTTCCAATTATAAAGTGTCACTTGCGGAAGTTGAATTAATGTTTCAGAAGTACTTACGTCTCCATCCATTTGGTAATTATACGCTTCGCCTCTTGACAGTAGACGGTATCTCCATTCCGAAAACCTTATACAATTGTGACACAATCTATACAAACATTAATTACAGTCTGTTACAGAGAGATGATTTAGACTAGCTTTTGTGGATAAAGGGGCACCGACATAAACAAGCAACTTAATTAACTTTGAAAATATACTCTTAATTAGGAAACAAGCGACAAAATTTGACGTTTTGTAAATAGTCTAGTCTCTTGAACATAAATGTACGTATCGAATTATTTATAATAGATAATATAAATGTATAAATAATAGATTTACGATAGATATAAATACTGTTCTACTATTTTGTTCTATGTATATAGTTCGTTCAAAGTTAGCATCGAATATCAATATTCTATTTTTATAATTATATGAACGTTTTGATGTCTCCTTAGACTTTTGGACCAATTGAAGTTTGATATCAAAGGCCAAAAATTAAGGAAGGGATTTTCAATGAAATTGTACTGAAATTAGTTTTACTTTTCTTACAAACGTTATCACTGTCCATAAGCAGAAGTTACTATGAACGCCTAAACTGTTCCAATTCATTTATTTATGTTTAATTTTGCAAATCTTACAATATAAATGTACCAAGACATATATGATATTTATTGATATACTAAATCATACCTTACCGTTATTTTGTTGGCGATTTATTATCAAAGAAATAAACAACTTAAAAGTCTCATCAGCTTTGTTATATTAGCATAGATGTTGAAATACTTTTCAAATTCACACACATTCACACACATGCCTGAAGTGGAGCATAAACAATGTTATAAGTAAGTCCACATAATACTCGTAGATGCTGTTTTAAATATAGGCCTAGAGCTGTTTGATACCTCCATGACTTTATACCTGAGTAGAACATTGATATTTTTTTAGTTAATGAAGGTGTTATTCGAAAACGGAGAAATACGAGTTTTCGAGTACTAATAATGTACCATTTTTCATTCTATAAAATCATCAAGCAGACCGGATAAATTAAAAAATATTACAAGGTTTCAAGCGCCATCTCATTGGACGCCACTAATGTACCATAAGTGGTTCACTGATTTTCATACTGGACGTAATGAATATAATAAATTAATTTTTCCTGCTAGAACCAATGCCATTTACACCGCTCGTACCGTTCGGGCGATGAAACCTTACATATAGTGACACAGTTATGACACATATGACTGACAGAATGTGAGACTCACACACCGCTTACGGAAACGAGCCCGGGTTCGAATCCGTAAGTTAAGAGCTTAGATTTGTAGAAATAAAATAACGCGACTGTAAAGTGCTCTAATAATGATAAATAAATCAAGTACACGAGGGGGGGGGGTGAGGCTGGACAAGCGCCGGCAAACAGCCTTCCACCGGAAAAAAACCCAGATATCTGATACTGAAGCCTATTTCTCAGGGTTTAACAAAAATATTTATTGTAACTTAACAAAAATATTCGTTGTCCCTTTAAGGAACTGATTATTATGTTTTTTGTAATAATAATAGCTAAGGTTTATTGACAACTTAATTTTTTTTCTTTCCTACAAGTGTATGTAACATGTGTAGCATTTTATTTGCTATTCTCCTGAAATCATTACTACAGTGGTGTAGTAAAGATTATGTTATGAATAAACAATTCCTGGGGATGTTCCATATAATTTAATGTATGTATAAAATTATTTTCACATTATTAATAAGAAAAATATTTGTATATTATAATCACATTTAGAATTCAAGACGTTACGTTAAAAAAAATTACTAGTCCGTAATTATTGAATGTTTTGTGAATAATATATTTTGTCCATTAAAATGAGAATTCGTCTAATTGTTTTTCGTTGTCTATTTTTCCAAAATCCTTGATTCTAACGTGAGGAAAACATTAAAGCTGCATGAACATATTCCAGGGTTGCCGTCCTTGACGTTAGGTTTTCAAAACTTCCTAGTGGAAGAAATTCTGTACTATTGAGATCAGACCTCTCAATCAGGTAAAGGCCACCTCATCAAAGGTAAAAATAGAAGTGTTAAGAAAACATATCATATACTAATACCGTAAGCCGATTTTAGTAAAAGCTGTTGATGAATGATTACCCACCACCAATTACCGGAATATATACAAATAACTTAAGAAAGAAGTATGAAGTTTATTAATGTTTTTTATATCTTTATCATCATCTATCTTTATCGATCGACTGCTTGACGTAGTTCTCTTTCAGTGAGCGCAATAATTACTTTATCTTCTCTGGGTATTGGTTTTAGTTGCATAACAGGGGGAGCCCCATATCATAATAGCAAACAACCACGAATCTGCAGTATACGCTATGGGCACCCGCTGTAGTCACTACTTAGAGAAATTATTGTCCCTTCTTTCCTACATTGAGGTGTACTGGAACACGCAGTACTCCCACAACTCGAACCTTACAGAACGGACGACGACATCCCCTAGTGGTTGCGCTGCGATCCTCCATAAAACAGCACATTTTTGCATTTACGTCTCGGACAACTTAAAGGCAGTTTTCCGTCTCTCTAGTCCATGCAACGCATGTCGCTCTTACCAAAGTAGTCGGCTACAGGGCAAGCA
Source organism: Eumaeus atala (assembly GCA_017140195.1). Taxonomy (NCBI): domain Eukaryota; kingdom Metazoa; phylum Arthropoda; class Insecta; order Lepidoptera; family Lycaenidae; genus Eumaeus; species Eumaeus atala. Next base: position 213,232 of record JAFELO010000072.1, read on the forward strand.
CTACTATGCTCAGCATTGCACCAATTAATGCTGGTAGCGTGGGGTCAACGCTAACGCTGACGAGTGTAGCCCTTCGTTCTTTCTAGACAGGGCACAAATTAAGAGTGAGGTTGGCTACATTCCGTACGTCGCCACAATGTCACCATTGTGACTCACATCCACTTCCGGCGGACTGCGCACGGAGTGTAGGGTACAGAGATCGTCTGAAGAGTTGTAGATACAATTTAGGTATTGCTCTTATCTTAGTTTCAGTACAAAGCTTTGAAATGGATATTATGATACAACAATGCCGCTACCGAAATAGGGAATTTAAGATAGGGATTTGAGGATGTATTTCACATAATTGTATTTATAATTCTACTTATTGTTTGGATAAATAAATGTTGTGTACAGATAAATAACGCTGTTTATAATAATGTATTACTGTTGTTTCGACAATATAAACAGTATTGAAGTTATTATTGCTCCAAGATCGTAATATGTACATTGATTTGAAAGTTGTCCTTTAATTATTGCTTTTAGAGGAACTTTCCATATAACGTTTATGTTTATAGATACAGGAAGAGTGTAAATATTCGACGCTTAACATATTAATATTCTTGATGAAGTACGTGTGGTTTGCGTCGGGCTTTGCCCCATCTTCAATGACCACCGGTGTCAACATTTGTCTGCTAAGTTATAACAAGGACGAGAGAACGGCAGCACCGCTTGTTCTCCATCCGCATCATCATACTATCATAATTAGCTCCAACAATTTATTCCATTATTTTCGATCCACCTTACAAATGATACACCCCAAAAGTCGACCGGTCGGATGTTGCCCTATCATTCAATACTTCATAGTAACAAGAAATTAAATTGCCTGGAGATTCCTAGAACGAGATATACATAATTGTGTAATAATAGAATCGCGGTTAAGGATGTCGACGATGAATAAAAAATGCTGACAAAATTTTCTGTGCTGATTTCAAACCTTACGCCAACAACAATTACAAATAGATAAGTAAAGCATAAATTGGGGTATTGAATTTTCGAATGTTCGTTGTGACGATCTGTTTAAGCTGACATTCATTTAAATCCCATGAATAAATTGTGTGTATCAATTAAAAAATCCCGTTTCTGGATTATGTTTAGTGAATTCAATTACTTGAAAACGTGACCTTCTTGCAATGCATATATTTTATTTGAATATTTAAAGTAAAAACGTTTTGGTATATAACTATCATCATCATCATCATTATCAGCCCTTATCGGTCCACTGCTGGACATAGGCCTCTCTCAATGAACGCCAAGATGACCGATGCCCTGCTACTCGCCGGACCGGCTACTCCACGGAGAAACTAAAAATGAAACAGACTATTTATTTTTAGTTCTTAAGTATAAGCATCAAATAAGCAAGAAAATTATTTATTATTCATATAGAAAGTTTGTTTTTAAATTTATATTTAAAAGCTATGATATGCTAAGTGACAATATGAAGAGTATCTTTCATAACACTATTGTCACACTCTACAATATTTCACAAAGTAATGTGGAATGCATTGCTTAACAAAAGGTATTTTTGTAAATCAATAGTAGAATTTTATTAGTGGCATGAGATAAAATAACATATGCTGGGACACGGGTGGACACCCTCGCTTAGTTAAGTAACTTCTCAGTGTAGCACAGTGTTTCGCTATAAATTGAACTCAGGGCTGAGGCAGAGCTCAAACATGTTTGGACTAATGTGGCTTAACGGTCTTGGAAAAAGGGTAAAATAAGTACCTACACAATAAAAATATCATCATCATGGGGGAGACCAGACCGGCCTCCCCCACAGAGCGCTACAGGTACAGGATCACGAGCTACTTGCATCTAAATAAAAAATATGTTGTGAGTACTACCTGCGGTGTTGGAAAGTTTAGGTAAATAAAGTTATATATTTATAGTCATTTTATAGAGGGAATCGAGCAGTCGATGTCTTTTAATGCCCAACGACGCCCATATATAACCATATAACTGTTATGCAGACTTGTTGCCCTAGTTTCCTCTTCCCCGTATTCATCCTGCACTAATTTTGTAAAGTCCGTAAAGTAAATGATTAGGAAGATATACGACATCTCACAGATACAAGTATATTTATTATGTAGGCTAGGTAATAGACGAGTGTAAAAAAGTAATTATGACATAATCATTTTATTTCATTAATTTTCATTTCATTTCGTCATCATTCATTCATACACTTATATAGAAATGCAATGACAAGTCTACCCTAGCAATAATTTTTCTATTTCAAAATGAGTATTCAAGGAACGATTCTAAAGATACTCGTTTCTATGAACAGTCAGATGGTCACTCATTTCTGATAAAGAACTTAGAATACTCCGCGTGTTCTTGCACCGAGGTAGACTGATCATGTGGTGAGATTATCCCCCAATCCCAACGTGCACTGAAAAAGTACATATGGACAGTCTGATAGCACTGTGTTGGGGTTTTCTTAGCTTCCATAGTATAAATTAAGATACGAAAAAATAAAGAAACCAGATGTCCAGCCAGACGTCAGAATAAATAAAGAGTAATTATGTTACTAAATCACTTATTTAGCTTATATGAGCCATTAAAATCCTGTACCAATGAACAGTAGATATGGTACTTTGACTGACGAGGAAAAGTTACATCACTACCAACTTTCCTAAGTTCCTTCTGATACATTCGTTGTTGATCCGAAGGCAGTTTTAGGTCTTGCGATGATTTTATCGACAAGATCGTTTCTAGTTGGTCACCGCTCTTGGTCCTGGATACACAGAAGTAGCAGGCACCAGGGGTGGGAATGTCGAATCACATAACACAAGTACATTTGTCCTTTTCGATTAAAATAATAATCCACTGTTCATTTTAATTCAAATAACATTGGTAAACTGGAACACATCGACGTAGTGCTTTTTTTTAACCATACATTTGAAATGTATTAGCATGAAAAAATTGCTTTGAAAATGCAAGGGAAAATGTTATAAAGTTAAGGTTATGTTGGCGCAACTTAGATAATAATCTACTTTAAAATGTTTGTCTAACTTAATAGTAGTTTGTGAACGCTCATATAACATTACAAGTGTTTCTTTAAAGAAAAGGACAATGTAATAGTAATGTTACTAGACATAGATACCAAAGCCACTTTCATCACAAAATAACCGAAAAAGTAATTGAAACTCTCTCACTACCTTTTATTATCGCTCTTATTTTAATACAATACTTCCAGTGCTCGGGTAAGGTACATTTCTGCATTTTTTTAATAGTCAACAGCACCTAAACCCAATATATTTTTTATCAGGTTTACAATGAGAATAATATAATGATAATAATGTATTCTTAAACCACAGACATGTGGGTTATATTCATCATACAAATAGCCTCTTTGTGGCGCGGTATCTTTAGAGTTTTGAGTATAGTGCAGACTCAAATTTGCTGCGAGTTCTTCAATTTGTTGACTGAACGTTCTGTTTTTATGGATTTTAAAGTTAGGTCAGGTAATCTAAATTTCATTATCAACCAACGTTTAATTTTTTATTTAAATTTTAAATACAGTCGAGAGTGAGGAGGTTTCTGGAATTTAATTTCATTGACATTATTGTCCCTATATAAGCAAATTCAGGCAGCGTAGAACAGAATCGATTATAATAAAACTGGAAATGTGTTTCTTAAGATGCTGACATGTACGGTCATTCAGCATCTGACGATACAAGTCATTGTTAAAGTTGCTTGTAGAGAGAGAAAGAAAGAAAGAGAGAGAGAGAGAGAGAGAGATATTAGTGTTCATGTATATTTTACATGCTCAAACCAAGTGGTTGTGCGGTAAAGTTTATTCCCCCCGTATCCGCTTACCACAATATTCTGCAGATTTTTATTTCTCGCATCCACTTTTAACTGGTAATGCTATGATCTCGTCTGGCCACCGGGATAATTGTCTACTGGCATACTGGCAGAGCAATTTGCTTCCCTCCTCCAATGTGTTACTGTCATCTGTTCTATTGATGCCTGCCCATCCTATCCCATCCTGTCATCTTCACTCTAACTCCGTTTTTTGTCAGCCCACATACACTATTCTTGTCACGTATTCTTGAACGATCCGAACGAAGAAAAAATTTCAAGCAAGTTTGAACACCTTTAAGATACTTGCCCATGGGAAAATCGAATACACGCATCGCTAGAGAGTGTATAAAATGGAATATGTAATTTTTCAATTTCTATTCTGTTGGACGTGGATACAAAGGAATTACTCGGAAATAACAAATGTAACGAATTTTATAGTGTATATTATATATATATATATATATATATATATATATATGTATATAATATAAACTACAAAAATGTATTATTTTCTTCTCACAACGAAACTTTTTATTTATTATTTTTGTTTATGGACAGTTTATACTAACCGCAGACAAAATGATAATCATGCGCCAGAACAACACGCCCCCTATTGTATTTTAATCTTAGTGCCATACACTTACTTCCATGGTTCTTAACACAATTCCTGCCGCATAAAAGACAAAACGAATTGTATACTTTTTCACCGTATTCGCATTCCGAAAAATAAACCTGCGCTAAAAATTCCTTCATAGTTCGGTAATAATTAACGAGGCATATGTGGAGTCACGTTTAGAATATAAAATTCAAAGGACTTTTTATTCATTCTTGGGTTAAAATGCTATATTATTTTGGTAAAAAAATATTAATATGTAATGATGCTGCAATTACATGCACTGAAGGAAAGTGGTATAGGCATTGTCTTACGTGATACCGTCTTGTGGCGCTACATACGAATTATTCGTGTATAATATATAATTTTACTATGACGTGATAGTTAACGTCATAGTAAAATTACAAGTCATAGTTATGTTCCGAATGGGGAAATGCGAGCGAACTCTCGCTAAGTGCATAAAAATAAGTCATCTCCTTCACTCCATCGGACGCTGTGTTCACAGATCAATCAGATAACTGCCAGGGCTGATCGATAACTGGCGGAAAAGACGAAATTAAGAAAAGATAGGCAAACAAAATTTATTACATTATATTCTATCATCATTTCGAAAATAAAATTTGAATTTATTAGAACTGATAAATTTGGAGCTCCCTATGCCGTAAATTTTCTCAACAATGGAAAGAAACGAAATTGGTGTGGTGATAAAGTTTTACGTTTTAAAAGGGAAAACAGCAACCCAGAATAAAGTCAAGACAGTGTTTTAGGTAGTACTGCTCCCGCATTGTGTACAATGTTTTAGGTAGTACTGCTCCCGCATTGTGTACAATGTTTTAGGTAGTACTGCTCCCGCATTGTGTACATAGGTAGTACTGCTCCCGCATTGTGTACAATGTTTTAGGTAGTACTGCTCCCGCATTGTGTACAATGTTTTAGGTAGTACTGCTCCCGCATTGTGTACAATGCACACCTGGGTAACTGTAGCAGCTACCCAGGTGTGAACACACATCGTACAGGTACAATATATAAT
>JAFELO010000072.1:218941-279125 GCA_017140195.1 Eumaeus atala
TTTCATTTCATATTCAAAGTACGAACTTGTTCAGTTTGCTCAAAGACATGGATATTTTTAGTCACAACTTTTTGAGATTCATTAAAGTGGGACATGACAGGCCTGGACAAGGATCGGGGAACTCTTTAATGTAACCGTCCCTGGACAAATCCCGCAACTGTAGAAGATCAGCTGTTTTGGTATTCTTTAACAAATTACTGTCTAGCAGTGGGCAAAGAAATGATGATGATAAATCTCTGAAACATTTGACACGTTTTACTTATAATTTCTTTTTCACATTGCCGCATCATGATAGATTACGAGCTAGGGAAGAAGTAACACGTTGCAAACACATACTTATAATAAATATGAATGTCGTCCTGGCCGAATTTCGGCTACGTCGACAATATCCATATAGACTAACCATGCGGCATTATGTATAGATACTAACTAACAGCGCAGGACATATTATGGAGCACAAGTGTGGGCGTGGGCACAAGTGGACTCACTGTTCCCTCATTCTCTTATCCCGATAGGAGGGCAATCCGACACGACGGGAGAGAAATCAGACGCTGGACCGACGTGCTCTCCGAGGCAGAACGTCAAAGGGTGTCCCAACGCCAACTTTCTGACTTCGGACTGTTATTAGTAATTGGAAAGTTGAAATTTTCGCAATACTTTGGTCCGACCCGGTAATCAAACGCAGGACCTCGCGACTATTGTTGAACATTCCTACCACTAGACCCCGAGGCCCTCATATACAAACTACACCTCCTTGTACTCATATACAGTTATAAATACTTACAATGTACACATTAAAATATCGAATGAAATAATAACCAGTGGGTACCATGTAAAGTAGCATGCAATTTGAGTTATATCAGATATCTATTAATACCTAAATAAAAATTAAATAAAAAAAACACTATCAAAATATTTGTTTGATTATGTTTAAGTATGCATTATTAGTATTGACGGTTAACTCTATCTTGGAAACATTAAGCAACAACATAGTAACATTTTGTTACGAGAGTATGAAGTAAACATGATTTAAATAATACATTTATTGTAAAGCGTTAATAGTAATATAATAAGTGTTCTACTCATTTTAAATAGGAAATCAGGTGGACACTCGAACACAAAGAGATAGTGCTTTTCAACGTATAATTGAAATGTACTGATAGGAAAGCAACAATTTAAAGTGTAACGGAATATTTCATACTATTATTTTCTTATTTTATATGTGGCTATAAATTGTGCTGGTACGCATTTTGTTATACATTTCTCTCTCTCTGGTTCGATGCCGCTGCGGAGTGGGTTCTTTCGCTTCGTGCAGTATGTGACATTCCGGTGGCCTAATATAGCGGAAGAGAGGGAAAATATTTGCTTAATAATAGTCTGGCTTTATATATATATTAACTAAGTACGTACTAAGTTTAGCTTTATAAAAGAACTATTATTTCAACAAAATTTGACCGTAATTTTTTTTTAATGTAGTAGGATGTAATGGGCTCCTGTATTTATTTGTCTTTGTCCCTTTGTAGTGTGTAACTATGTATGTATTTATTTTGTAATAACCTAATTATAATTCTTTTGAAATGTTTTTATAGTATAGAAATATGGTGTTGATGTATATTATTATGTCATTATTAGTGAAATAAGAATGTGCAAGCATACTTGGGTGTCAGGAATTGTAATTATAGATATATATATATACATATATATATATATATATATATATATCTCGAATGTTGGCTCATTAAAATGACGTCACCGCCAGGATGCGAAAAAATGGTGGTACTGAAAATCTGTGTCTGGAATGTAGTCCTGGCCTTACTTGAGGTCCCACCATTTTGTGTTATACACTGTTCCCCACAGTACTTTGTAAAATATTCATGTAATTTTTTTTACTACCCTATTGTCTACACATGTCAAGTCCAGTGTATTTATTACAAATAAAGATTTTATTATAATTGTCTAAATAAATATGGATGTCGGTAATGTATTGACATTACCGACATCCATATTTATTATTATAAGCTTCGAATACTTGTTTGCCCCCTTGAACTATAAAAAAGTGATTCTCGGCTCTACTAGCAGTATACACTACATAATGCTTTTAACATAATAAGTAACGAATGTATAAATTTGGTTCTTAAAAATGTAATTATGCGTTTCATTAATTAGACTGTGTTTTTTCTTCCATATATCCTTACTACTTCTCGGTTATCCAAGATCATGAAATTTGGCGAGGTGTGAGATAATACAATGCAGATACAGGAATTGATCCAAAACTGTCAAATTTATGGTTACATAAAAATATCAGAAATATCAATTATCATACGTTATATTTCTCTCCGTACAATTTTTTCATTAGTTGTCCTTCGTAGAAAACTCACTGTGCGAGTCCGGACAGTCTCGCACTTGACCAGATTTTCTTGATTTCATTGTCACTGATTCTGTTCTCTCTGCAGGGAATATAATATATATATATATATATATATATATATATATATAACAACCCATCTCCACGCCATTTCTCTAACAGGGAAGCTGTTAGAGAAATGGCGTGGAGATGGGTTGTTATAGTTGAACTATCTTCAATAAACAACTTTTTTTATCTGGCCTTCAGGATCTTATGGAGTGGGTAGCATTAAATCACATCTTATACGTGATCATTAAATTTATAACTCCTTACTTGTAATATCCAGTCAATATCAGAAGGCGATTTTATGAGCACATGGCAAGGCTGAGACTTTGTCATTAACCATCCCCTTTGCGCCGTCACTTTGAAGATGTGGCTATTTTACCATATCAGTTTTAAGTTATATTGAAGTTATGAAATGGCAAGGTCGTTAAAGAACATTAACTTGGAACGTTCCATAGCTTTACATGTTTTTGATCTAGGGGAGCAGTTGTTTTGAAGACTGCTTATACTTATTAATATGCGCATTGTTATGCAAAAATCTCCTCCTTCCTCCTTCTTTCCTCCCTCTTTCCTTCCTCCCTTCAATGGGCCATCGGAAGCACGTGAACCGAACGAAACACGACAACACAACTAGCAATTTTTCAGGGATATGGCGTGAGCGTGAGGTCACGCGGGTTGTTCTAGCCGGGGTGTGAGATCACTATATTTGTATAAAATCACTCCGGGTGCATTAGCGTGGCACTATCTATCCGCAATTCTTGCTCAAAAATGGAAAAAATAATCTTAGTATGTGTTTCTAATCTTTTCTCCTATAATCATTATATGTAACAAATATGATTTGTTATTGTATTAAAAATAAAAAGGAATTTTCCTTGTGTAACATACAACTGATGCAGTTCATCCGACTTTAACAGGCACGGGCGGGCGGACTCTGAAAAGTGCCGCCTGCTTACATTATAATTAAGCCGGCTTAGAGTGAGGGTTATGTAATACTTGTAATATCGTGCGAGTTCGGAATAACGTCTCCTCTTTCTGAGTGAAAGAGCAAAAAGCATTTCGTTGCAAGGATATCCCTGGGCACAGGCCACCCGCCTATTTAATTGTAAGTGTTCGATGAAATAATAAAAACTTATTTAAATATTAATCGTTACAATGTCAAGGAAACGAAATAATCACATGGTGTAGTAAGCTCTAAGTAGTAACCTCTTAAAAAATTGACTTCTCCCAATTATTGTGATGAGTGCGGAATAGTGGAGAATGTTCAACACATTCGAATGCAGTGCTGAATGAGGCCTTAAAGAGATTTTTCTTTGGTGTAAATTATTATATATTAGATGTTACAAATGAATTTGCAAGATCATCTTGGCGTATCTGATATTGGAGCCGCTTGTTTTGCAAACCCGCAAAAAAATTGCGATCCATAAGCAGTTCATATAACGTTTTAATTTAGTTATGAAACAACTGCCTAAAAAATCTATATTTTATAGGCATTTTTATTCCTCTTAATAATTTGTTTGTTTCTATGAATATACCTGCTTATTTTACAGGGCGACATTATAATTTAGCAACAAATCTGGGAATTTATATCATTAAGAACCATAAGGTGGTGATTAAAATATTCCTACATTTTATAGAAACAGATATAATGGATTCCGTCCAAATAAAAAGAGCACTTAAAACATAATTGTTATAATATATGAATTTCAAATCTGTTGCAAGTTGAGTTGCTATTTGAAACTTTTTGTAAATTATTCACGACTCATTACGTGTAAGAGAATGAAATATTAATTAAAATTACAATCCTCAAATTATTCGCGAACTTATCCTATTATAATTAAATTGGAAGTTGAAAGATCGTAACAGGGCAACTTAATGTTAGATTGAAATAAAGGAGTGATAGGCTAAAAGTCCATTATTCCGTGTTATTATCTATTTGAAAGGGGAGGGCTGAGTTTGTAAAACGTAGAACATCAGGATTATAATTGTAAATATCACAACCATTAAGATCATTTTTATACGCGTATGAAGGTAAAATTCAATTCAAAATCTTGTCATATTCAGACATTGATTAAAAAAAATTGTAAGGCAATGTATTTAGTGACCATAATTCCAATCACTCGTGATGAAAGTAAAAACCCAACAATTGTCTTCGAAAAAGACCTGTATTACACAAGTATATGCGTTATGTATCGTTTTATTTAATTTAATTTAAAAATTTAATACGCATTACATTGGAGTCTCCCTGCACGTCTTGTCAGCAAGGACAACAACACACCTTCACAGACAGAGAGAACGGAAAGCCATATATCACGATCCTTTCATACCTGCCTTGCCTCCTCTATATTCATTACTCTCTTAATACAGGCACGCTGGTTACGAAGATTGAAGAGTCTTCGTAACGACTTCTTCATGCTTTCTTTATCTCTACCAATTTTCAAATTCCTCCATTCGCGCAATTCTTTAAAAAAGGATGGTTTCTTCACGAAGAAATATATGCATCTGATTGACTTCATAATTATTGTAATTTACGTTAAAGTAAAAGCATCTAACACCGCGGTAACTAAAAATGGTACCAATTACCGACGTATCGAACACTTTTGTGTTTATTTTTGAAAAGAAAAAAAATAACGCGGCATAATATTTTCGCAAGTTCCGGCTTGTTCCATGCAGAAAAGCTGTATTAGAGCCATGTTTAAAATGCGGCCAACTGAAGGTTGTAGAGAAACTTTTACTAAACATAACATTCTGTCACTTCTGTTTCTGTACATATATGAATGTTCAATATTTGTATGTGCTCATTCTAATATATTTCTAAAATTTACAGATATTGTTTCACGTAATAGGCGAGATAATAATAAAGTCTACGCAAAAAGTTATGGAACTAAATTGCTCTCTAAAAGTGTGTTAAGCATGGCACCAAACATTTTAATAGACTATCTGTGAACTTTAGGAACTCAAGCAACGACATAAATTTATTCAAAAATATGCTTAAGTCATTTTTATTTAGACACTGTAAGTCTAGCGTCAATGAGTACTTACCAGACTTTACAAAGACAATTTAAACTTTCAATACTATTTTTGATCTCTTTGACAATATATATATATATATATATATATATATATATATATATATAAAACCGAGCAGATGTAAATTAACCGTTTGTCCCACTATGTAAAAAAACCGGGATTGCTAACTGACATACGAGTAGATAGGCATATCAATTGATAGCTCCGTACGCGTGTATGTACGTACTATTGCTATTATGCAGAACAGGACAAACTGGCAATATCAGCCATCTGGTGACTACTGACCCCGATTAACATCTATATGTACAAGCTCATTGCCCTCCTTTGCCCTCAATTGGGAAATGGGAGAATTCTTATAAACCGCACAAAACGCGACGGCAAAAATATCACTTTGAAGTCTTCCCGGCCGGGCTGACCTAATGCTGCTGCAATGCAGCATGTCACTATCTCTTACTAAATACTTACTATGCAATACCATTAATTTTATCATTAGCAGCCCGCCGCTCGCTTACGTCAGCATGTTTTATTTGTATTGTTTAAAAGGGCAAACGAGCGATCAGAAAGTTTTTACAACTATTGGCGCCCATGCACATCCGTACAATTACTATTCCGATGCGTTACCCTGCCATGGCGTGCCGGCCCAATTCCTCTATAATGCTGGAGGGCACTGCCACAAATTTTTTGGTGCGTGGTTCTCTCCCGTTTTTGTTGACGCCGTAAAACACGTTTACGCGCCTTCACTGGCCCTAGGTGGGGTCCAGTGGCATGTGAAACTTACGGCACATGATAGTGCCGTATACCCACAGAAACCACCGCGAGTGTCATCAGTGTCGCCCTTGGTAAGGTGCCCCAGAACAACAAATCATTACGGCACCTCGACGGCCAGTCAGCCCCCTAAGGGACCAACTCCATCTCCACAGATGGGGTTGCCCCGTACTACAGGACAACCCCACCCACTTTGTGACAGTTCAATGGGGTGAGGTTCCCATCCTCGCCCCTTGCCCGGTGCGCAAAAGCGCCACCTCCTGTTGCTCTTGGATCCGTTCTTCTTATAAGAAGGGTATCGAGAGTGATTCCTCCTCCTGATATTTAAGCCCCCTCTTCTCATAAGAGGGGTGCAAAGATCCCCTTCGGATTTACCCCAGGCTAATAAGCCCCACCGTCACAACAAGGCTTGAACCATGGTGGGATGGTTTCCATCCCCTTAAGCCAACTGACCCGCATGAAACACGACGGAGTTAGGAAGCCTATTAGTTTTTCAGTACTCGGTAATGGGAAACACACTACCGCGACATTACACTTAAGCCCTCGGTAGAAGCAGACGTGGCCTTCCTAACGAAAAAAAATTAACAGTAATAAATTTCAAATAAATATGAATAATAAAGAAACTAAAAAAAATTGTACGTTACATACAAAATTATGACAAGGTCAAAGCCTGTAATTATAGCAGTAGTATTTCACTTTATTGCTAAAATATTGTAATTTACAGGGGTGTTAGGCGCCTTTACCTTAATGACTCTTATTTAACATCTATGCCGGTCATGTACGCCACATTTGTGCCGATGCTAGTAAATCTATAGCGATATAAACACATTATTACGTGTTTATATCGCTATACGTACTCGAAACTCTTTAGTCTCATTTATATAATTTTAATTCTTCGCTTCTTGTATTCTTCATTAATTATATTTAGCGTATCATATACTTATTCAGCTCACTGCGTTTGGTTTATTTGTAAACAACTTCAGTACTATGTAATCCACATTTTATCAGCTACATATTTGTCAATTAAGTAGATGTGCTTACTGAAAGAGATGGTGGTGTAACCCTTATCTGACACCTGGAGCTTTAGCTCTCCACACTGTTATACGTGCCAATAAGCATGGTCCAGACTTTACACTTCATAGATACAATGCTCAGTCTCCGGATGGTTTTCGAGGCGGTCTTAATTCCAATATGTACCTAAGATGTTGATAAAAGACTAATTCGAATGATGATAGCAGTAGTTAATAGTGAATGTTGACATCGTTTCCAGTTCCTTCATAAATACATTAAGTTATTAATTTTCAAAAAAAATACACCGAAATGTAATTAAGATGTTTAAACCTCACGAGCTCAGAGCGACGGCCTAGCCATCACCTCAAAGCAAGCGCCTGTGTTATTTTTAGAGCAATATATTTAACGACATTGCTATTTTTATAATGGCAATTATACTAATAAAGCACTGAAGTATTTAAGTACGTAAGGGTTGTGGTGATGATAGGGTCGGAGCAAGTGAATGCGTTTGTATATCTCAGTTGTGCATTTTGCTGTAATGGAAAGCACACCGCAGATGTTCAAGAATAATATGCACAGACAACAGTGTATATGGAACATTAGGGAAATTGGGTGCCCGTCATAATGCTAATTCCAACGCTGTTGTATGGAAGTAAGAGTTGGTCTTGACTGTAAGTAAATAAACATAAAAACATAATGTCCAAATATAAAATGATCGGCCTGGAAATAGCGCCAAACGACACGATTTCAAAAAAATTTTTTTAGAAATCAAACGGTCCTCATCAAATCGAGGGTGAATTAGATTTCGACAATAATTAAAACACGGAAAACCCCATTCCATAAAACCTTTTTTATGTACTCGCTTCTACTAATATAAAACATTTTTCTATGCTATCAAGTCGAATGTCGTCAAGTCGACAACTTCGGGTTGTGGTACCTCATACGTTAAAACCCTCAAGCCGTTCAAAGGTTAGCGGAAAACATATAAATATACATTCAAGTACATGCGCACGTACATGCGCTGGAACATCCCTGCTTTGGACCTCAGTGACCTCAGTGCTAATAACTACTTTTGATGATCAACCGAAACACTTGAGTTCTCGAGTTATCGTGTGTGATAGAATAGCAGTCAGTCTTTAAAGGGAAGTACTCCCAGTCTAACAGGAATTTACCAAAAATGTAGCATTATCTAATATTCATTATATGGACTGAATCACAATTTAAGTATAGCAATATTAACAGACAGAGACAGAGTCCGAGATGGATGCGATAGCAGGAGATTGGTCGTCTTGGCGTTTATTGAAAGAGGCCTATGTCCAGCAGTGGACAAACAAGGAATGATGATGCTGATGAATACTAACAAACTTCAACTACGTTGTTTGTTTTTGGACAGTAGTCACAACAGACGTGCGCTTGGAGGCTCAATCCCAGTCAATAATCATCTTGTATATTGTAAATCATACATTGTTTGCCGAGTTGGTACTAGATGTTATGTTATAGTCTTCTGTTCTAGAATCATCTTTCAAGTTAGTAAGTTGCACATATGGACTATAAACATCACTTGGATGCAGGTTTGGGAAAGTCTTTCACATAGAATATATTAGTTCTGTACAGAACTAATCGATTTAAAAGTCTGTAGATTCGTCTCTATTGGAAATATCTAATGTAGACTAAATCGCAGTTCTCTGGTGCTACGTCAGCAGCTCCATCGAGGCTTATTTACTTTTTTGAATATTTTTTCCGTAGGATTATGTTTTGACACGCGCTGATAAAATTTAAATAGTTGTCTCTATTCAATTTAGTTATTTCTACGAAAAGTTGTTTTTTGTTAGTGACAAGAGATGTTCTTTGGTATATATTTATTACCTATGATAACTTAAACATAGTGGTTATTTGAAACAGTGTAACCATTATTATAATTATTGTGGTAAAATCAATTTATTTAAAATAAATGAACAATACACATTATCACTAATTATTATATTGCCATAATTAATATTCATTAATTTTATGGATCAAAGCGTGGGGTATGATTTCCGTATGAATTGTTTAAAATGAACTTAAGGCAAAGTGAATACGGAAAAACGCAACTGGGCAAACGAGTTGAAGCTGGTGGGGATAAGGCTGCCACTAGTGTGGCCATGTCAACGTGTTTTACTTGATTTTAAGAAGATTTTTTTTTTAATTTATTAATTATTTATAATTTAGTTATAACCTGCGGTTTGAGTATATCCGGTTGTCCATTAGAGGTGAGAAGGGAAGAGTGGCAACACATTTACATGACAATTATGTGGATGTCTATGGGCGTTAGCAGTCATCAACAGGCTGTAATTCCTCGTTTGTCCTGGCATTCTATGAAAAATGTTCATTAAGTGAAAGCTTTAATGTACCTACATAAGTGATTAAATTTAAATTAAAATACTTCTACTCTGTATAAACTTATGTAAGCGTTAATCAAGATTATGAATCGCGAGTAGGCTCGTTTACTTGGCAATTCAATGTTTATTTCTCAGATATGTTTTGTTTGTAGATTCTAATTTTTATATGATTCTGTAAATTTATTTTATTATTAATCGTCATCATTATCAGCCCTTATCGGTACACTGCTGGGCATGGGCCTCTTTCAATGAACGCTAAGACGGCCGATCTCTTGCCAGTCACATCCATCCCGGACCAGCTACTGCACGGAGATCGTCTTCCCACATGATGAACGGTAATTTAATTATTAAAAGTATTAATATAAAAATATTAATGTTGAAAGGCTAGATAAAAATAATAAATATGGCGTAGCTGGTGTTTCTGGATACACTAATAATAGCGCCGGACACGTAAAGTATATTTTACATGCTTATAGTTATATCAGGAATGATTACGAAACTTGAAATAGTGTAGCAACACCGGTAGGCTCTCACGCAGTTTAACTCGAGATGTAGCGTATCACGCGCGGTTTTACCGATTAGTTATAACAAATCGAAGTAGAACTTTAGTGAAAGTGATACGGTGTTTGTCTTCGATTTATAATAACACAAATTATACATTATGTGTGACTTAGTTTAGTCTGAAGATCTAGTTACGGTAGGTCAAGTACTCGTTGTTTATAGGCTACATGATGGCACTGATTTGTGCGAGCAATATTGAACTCTTTAGTCCCACGATATAAGTAAGATTCGCTTGCAGATAAAATCTCTTGCTAATGATGACTGATCGGAATAATATTCGGTATTTATGACTAACTATCAACCATGACGCACAGTTTTCATCGTATTTTTTGTGTTATAAAACAAATAGGACCGCTAGTGTGATATCTTGCTGAAGCTTACTTCAACTGAAGCGCCTCTTATTGTACATAAAGAAACATTTTCTTTATCTTTACAAAAATATTATAATAAAATGTTTCCCTTTAATTCAGGTCTTTGTTTTAAATATTTAAATAATAATATTACTAATATTTATGTACCAAATTTTATTTTTTAAACCATTTCCTGACAATAGACAAAGTAGTTAAATTATAGAAATGGTCATACCCATGAAACATCACAGGTTCTTTGTGCCATGCATCAGGCATGGATAAGCAAGCAGAGATTGTGCTATGGATTTTATGATCCAAATTTTGTTGAGTACGATTAAGAACGAATTTCCTCTAATACATACCAAAACCTTCGAAGATTGTCATAATCAATTTGAAAACATCTTTAGAAAGATGATTGGAAACTTTTGGACTTAACTGTGCTTTTGTCCCAATCGATCTTATTGATTCCACCAAAAAAGATCACATTATTCTCTAGCATTTGTTGTTGTATGTTTTCAGTGTGTGCATTACACAATTTTGAATTATGACAAGTATTCAGGAAAGTGTCATGCTGCATTCCAATTGAAGCAGACTTGTGCTACCAGGGAGGTATTGATTGCAAAGGTGCAAAGAAGTAGTTGATTCTTCTAGTACAAGTCAACTTTATGCTGTTCTACGTTTACACAATAACTTGCTCTAATGAAGTCAATTACCTTGAAATTTTACACGCAAAAGTTCACTCGTGATTTCGAGACAACCTTCAATCTGAAGCCTTGCTTTACATTATGTGAAGACTGAATTACAAACTTATACGTCGCATAAATTGGGAGTCACGCCCTATTGCCGATAAATGGCGTTTTTAATACGTACAATTCTAATATTAGAATAACGACTAATAATCGAATATTATCAGACATCTATGTTTTTGTAGTTTATTTCATATCATTGCCCGGCCAGCCAAACCGTAACAAACCGGAACGACTCAACTATTCTTGATGACGACGTTATGATAACGAGACGTCTCTCGTTATCATAACGTCGTCCGTACTGATTCGTCTCAATGCAACGGAGACAGATTTTACAAATAGCTGACATTACAATAAGGCTGTCGATATTACCGATTTAATTATGCAATAAACAAGACAACTGCACTTATCTCCAGGAATAAAACGATAATTGCACCAATTCTAATAGATTTCTTATTAACTTCAGTATTTTTTTACCGTCCAAGGCAAAAATACTAGGTATTAATTAAATCTAGCGGAACGTAAATAAGGGCGCAAGTGATATTAATATTTATCTGGGCCTTTTCATTTCGCAAAATTACGAAATAATGTAGTAATTTAATAGCATATTTAATAAAAACAGACAGACAAACAAATTCTTCTCTATAACATTAGTATGGATACCCTTGCTTTAAAACCAGTTTGGAATTGAACGTGAGGCGGTATCACTAGAGTCACCCGCATGCACCACTCTTACTCACTACTTCTTCGCTTCCGATGATATACTCATATATGGCTTGTATCCTTTGTCAGGTATGCATATACCTGACAAAGGATACGCATACATGCATACATGCATGTGCTATCTAAGAATAAAAGTATTTTGCAAACTATTCCAGCACCTCCGAAGAATAGCGCGTCCAGTTAAACATACAAATTCTTCAGATATATAATATTACTACCAATATATTTACTGAGCATGGATTTTTGTAGTATAGGGGGACAAAGGAGTAATCGGAACCTTTAAATGACTAACGAATCCCCTCCATAAATATCAGCACAATTATACTAATGCGTTGCATTCCTTTTCACAAGCCCCCCCAGCACCTCCCACTAGAGCCACCGGCTACTCACAAACCGCTTAAAACGCGACACCGTAGGTGTCACTTAAGGGCTCTATCAAGTGAGCGAGAGGTACCTCCCCGGTCGTGCCGGTCAATTCCCATGCATGGCACTACCTCTTCCTAAGCATCATGGCACTACGTCCTACAAGAGACTTTTTTAAACATGTATTAGTTTAAAAAATGTCTACTAATTGTAGTAAAAATACTACGACAGTAGGTATTCAACTATTTTCATGCTGCTTCTTTTTATCTGTCGACAGACGGTAAAACACCGGATCACCTCATAGTAAGTGTCATCCGCAGCAGAGGATAGTCAGATGTGTCGTCTTCCCTAACTCCTCCTCACACTATCTAGATAACGTGCAGTAGCCGGTCCGCGATGGATGTAGATTGACCGTCTTGAAATTAAGAGAGGCCTATGACCAGCAGTGGACAGTGGACCGATAATGATGATGATGATACGTGAACGTATTTTTCTGGACTAAGGCCAAGCCCTATATTACTCTTTAGCATAATACACATCTATTTTTATGTTCTGGACGCGGGTGGCACATGTGTTCGTTTCAGTCCCTTTTACTTTTGTTTTTTAGTTTTTACGTTCATCAGAAAAATCGAAATGCCTAACATTTTCAACGTGATGTTCAACGATTTCGAGTTCCACGGCAAGTATAAGCCTACGTCCTACGTCATTCTCGATTTATCTCAGTAAATAAATCGAAAACTTGAAAACTAAATTGAACAATGAATGTCTGTCCAATTTTAATCAGTACAATCACGTTAGGACATTAAGTGCTAAAGTGTAATGTCTGAACGCGTTAAAGCTAGTCGTTAAACAATCTATATGTTTGATGATCTTCCATTTAGCTGCTAACCGTTATTTTCTATAAGGCATGCGCTATTGCCTATAAAAATTACATAGTAATTTGAGACCATAACATTTTATTATAGTCATTTGTATTCGCCATAAAATTTTACGTCTTAGTAAAATTTTTTATCCTACTTCCATACCTGGGATACCTTTCCATATAGGCACGTGTAAGTGTTTATGAGATAAAGATATCATTTTTTTATTGTTACACTACAATGAATTGTTAGGGATGCTGTTTATTTACACTTTTATGGATTATTAAGGAAAAAAAGGTCAGGTGTTGATGTGCCACGCAATATAGTTGATAAATAAGTTCGGTGAGCAAAACATATATCTTGACGGGGAAGAGGCTTAACATTCCTTCTCTAGTTTTCCAACTAAGTTTCCCGAGAAAGCCTGACATGGTCCCTCTGTATTGTTTACAACATATCACAGAACACGGAAGCACACAATTTATGAACATCTAGATCTTAATTAATTTATCAAAAAATGTGATTAATACCTTAAAAACCCTCCTCTCAATTATTTTCAAATGGTTGCATTGATTTTCATAGAAAATAGCTAAGAACACTCTCGATTCGAACAAAAAAAGATTTATCCATTTTGTTTTATTCGTTTGCGCGCTACGTGGCACAAACGCACCCATACAAACGTACATCAAAAATATAACACCCCTTTCCCTCCTCCCCCCACTTTTTTGCGTCGAGAAAAAATTTGGTTTATATATAGGTATATTAGATTATAGAGACCCTGCCCACAAACGCCTCCTGTAAATTTATAACGGTAGCCTTACAAAACTAATGTAACAACTTTTTAAACAACAGCCTAAAAAACATCAACAACAAGTAAACAACGCACTTGTCCAATAAATGGGGCTCAATAGTATATTAATGCCTTATGTAGCTTTGTGGCTTTCAAATTGAAGATAAGTGCTTATGTTTTTCTTTTGAATAGTAATTGAAGGGAGCCAAAACGATTGCATCGAATGTGCTACGATATATTTTTTGTACGAATATGAAGCGATTGGAGTGGAAATTGCCCAGTTTAGCATAAAATTTGACTTACTCTTCAGCAGCAGTTATTTAAAGGAATATGAAGTCCGAGTCGTAACGATTGTACGTGCTTTATCTAGACTGTGAGCGAGTTTCCTACTACTAAAGACGTGTTTGGGCAGGTAGTGTGACGTAGTCGCTAGGCCAGTCAGCGCGATGGAACCAACGCTAGTAAATTTTGTGGTCAAAAAAGCCGCAGCGATACTATTTACGCTGTACCTAATTGTTAATGTTTATGTGGCTATTCGTACCACCGCTGCCTACGTTGGGTACTCACAGGCATTATTTTTCCCAAGTTATATAAAGTTATTATAAAATAATGTAAAGCATTTAAAATATTTTCACTTCAATCTTAGCTAATTACTAAGCTACATGCAATTAACTATGTGATATTCATTGACTTGTTCGGAAAATAAGCCATCGACGTTAAACGTCTAAAATGCAAATTATTTGACACGCCTTTTCACAGTGTTCACTCGAACTGTTTACTTGTAGCGTTTCAATTATCCCGTATTTTATGGCTTGTAACGCCTCGTAGCTATACCCGCCACCATGTCATCCTATATTAGGGGGTTTTCTTTCTTAAAACACTTCCTTAAGTGAAAATTCCATCAAAACCAGTCGCTCCATTTGTGGATTAGTTCCCGACTGATATTAAAAAAATAAATTAGGTATGAATATCATAAAAATAATACAATGAACAAAAAAAATCCTCTTTCACTCGGCTGCACTGATTCGTTGCATCTCTTCGTTCCGTGTTGTAACAATAGGCTGTGACGTGGCTCTACAGAGAACGAATAAAAGATAATTGTTATATCAGTACATGGTACCCGTTCACAACATGATCATGTTATTTAAGACGCAATATTTTTTACAAGAAACTGAAAGGTCAACAAAATATAGGACTTCTATGTTTTACATCTTCTAAATATCGTATAGAACAGAATCCCGTAAAGAATAGAAGTATTTAAATAAAAAACCGTTAGAGTCCATCTGTTTCAATGAGATTAATTTGAAAAGGAACCAAATACATACAAATTGGATTTGTTTGAAATTGTATGAATGATTAGTAGGGGTTATTCCGACGACGAAAGTAGGTCTCAGTTATAAAAAGATTGTTTCATTTTGTATATCTAACATTTATTTAAATGAACCTTTTTTGGGAAAGAAACAAGATACCTTAAGGGATGTGATTTTTCCTTCTTTTATTAATGCACTAAATTATAAAAAAGCAGGATACATGTAGCTATTTTGTAAGTCAGTAAATATGAGGAAAGGAGGGCAACGCATGAGAAAATGGGGATGTCTAGGGGCGTCGGTAGTCTTAAAAATTAAATAATAACAACCATAAGCCATTAGTAATCATACAGTATACATGTTTACAAGTTAATGACCTTCTTAAACTTGCAGGAATTGCTTATATAAACCTAAAATTTATATACAACAAACGAGTATACAAACTCGATTGCGACTGCGGGCTTTAATACATAGGTCAAACAAAGAGATCAATAAGAACACTCGTTAAATGATAATATATGGCAGATGTTTAAGATATTGCAGAAGTTAAACATTGTCGTTTTACTAAGTATGCAGTTTATCAACATATACAAGATAACGCCCGCCATTAAATTAGATTTGACAAACCCCAAATCCTCGCGAAGGAGTCTCGATTCCGTCCAAGGATGATTCGTGAGGCGATTGAAGTTAGAAAGCAAATTTTAACAGAGAGCACGGTTGGGTGGTTACCATCTGCTTGGGATCCGGTGATAAATATAATTAAGTCAAAAAAAAAATGACTCATCACAGGTGCAAGACACAATAAGCTCATTTTGTATGAATCGGACACATAATCAGACGACTAAAACCTTCAGTCTGCCCGTGACCATAACAGCCGAAAGGTTATCGCAACGTCGGGATATAGAAACTTGAGGGATCAAGACAGAATTTTCGTTTGGTAAAGAAATTTCTGCTTCCCGGAATCCGTCCTTACATAATTTTATTTTATTTTCAGCTCTTAATTTTCAGTTTAGCTTTTTTTCAACTTATTTATGTATCTGTTTATTTATTTAAATATATATAATTTTTTTTTAACAACTTATTAACTATAATTATTAAATTTGTAGCATACATAATATATATTAAAGTAATTGAAATTATTTTATATTTATTGCATATATACAAATATATATTTATATTACAATATATGTTACTGGCTCTTCAGCAGCAATTCAATTATATTCAAGTTCGAGTTCAATTCGTCAATCGTGTTTTTTCACTCTCCGTAGGAGATTAACATCAATTTGCTAATTTATGTATACGTCTCGTATTCGGTGCATCGCGGTGCCAACGGTCTTTAATATCCAGACAACATGAAGAGTATGAATAGGCGTGTGATGAACATGAAGAGAATAAATAGACAACATGAAGAGAATGAATAGGCATGTGATGGATGTGATGGATGATGATGATGATATTTTCTAATTTGCTGTAGCACGTTAGCTTTACACCCCTTACGGCGCATACCAAAATAAAATAACGCTACTCTACAGCCTTCTGTTGTACCTAGCTCATCCATAACAAAATTAATTAACTTTACAGGATCCGCTCGACGTAATCATATTAAGTTTGATATACTTTTGTCTTTCATTGGGCAGAATTCTATTTCTTTTTTCACGTTATACCTAATAAATGTTGTATGTTTTTTTTTTAAAGTAAAACTAGTTATACTATAGGTATATAATATAGGTTTTTATTTTCCCTAATAATATCTAGTTAATTAAACAAATACATGCACTTTCTCCACTCTTATCTGATTCCGGTATAATCAGCTAGTGCCTTGTTTCCAATAATTTATTGTTTTTCTTTCTCATAACAACGAGCCAAGGGCGTATTTATTCACGTTTGTTCACGTTGTATTTAATTAAAAGTTTAAGCTTTAAATTAAACAATCAATAAAAATAAATGAGGATATCCTATTCTAAGTTTCAATAGTCTGGTAAGTGATGGTTAGCCATACCAAATACCAGGATATAGAATAGGATATCCTCATAAAAACCACTTGGACGTGAGGTCCGAGGCCTTCAGTGTTTTCATTAATAAACGGTTCCATAAATTAGGTCAGTCTATAACGTTTTACTAATTTGTTATGGTCAATGTTTCATTTCTCGAGAGTGTCATCGAAAACTGGTTGATATAAATTCCACTATTCCCGAGATAAATGATTTATTAAATCATTCACAAAAAGTGATATATGTTGTCTCTAAAAGATTTTTGTACGTAAGTGTTTTATGGTGGTTTGTCATATACTACGAAAGCTGAAAACAAGGCAACCACCAGATGAATGTACTAATCACATTGTAAACGATAAACGTAGCACGATTTCAATGCATATTCATTGTTTTAGGTGTTTTTGCAAATCAATGTTCCTATCCTAATTATTTCATTAAAACACTTTCAAAACTGGTATAGTATCACTTAGTTGAACTCATACAATTTGCGTGCGTATTAATTGAATTTGAGTACAATTATATGTTTGTAATGATTATATTTATTGTGATATAACTTTAAATTATAGTGTTTTGGATGTTTTCCTTCCTCTGTACAGGTAGTTATTTCTCTTTTTTATCGAATTCTATGATTCTAGGTTACTGGGACCTATTCGTGACCTCACGTCAACATTTGAGATTCATACGATTACTGTAATTTAGTTATTACAAATTAAATTATTTTTAATAATGTATAATTGTGGAATAACGCGGAGTTGTCTCATCCACGGTATGTGCATCGTGAATTCATTGCCAGTGTTTGTTTCGGGTCCTGCGAGGACCAGGATTCTTGCGAATTTGCCGACGTAGAAGCCCGTAGCTAGGTTTGGAACTGTACAGTTGGAACCCGTCGGCCTTGACCGAGCGTCGAGGACAGACTCGCATATCGCCATATAAGGCCCTATAAGGCCCTATATGAAGACGCATTTGAGATCTTCATGACCGTGTTTCTGGGTAAAGGGTATATTCAAGTTCAAACCTCATGTTATACACTCTTTGTTCAAATAATTGTCCGATTATAATGCGAGATCCATTACAGTATAGCTTAGTATAATTTAAATGAGACTAGAGATGAGATAAGTTTAGCAATCATATTTTATTTTACTCTACGCTCTAAGTGGTTTAAAATGGGTGTAGTAAAATGATATAAAAAGTGTTATCGCTGCATTATAGCTGAATCGGGTTGTTAAATCTGGAGTGAAGCATCTCATAAAGCGAGCGAGATATAAGTATGTAAGTGCCATATGGGCCGTTTATGGTGACGTATCTGAATAAGTTCTGTGCCGATGTATATCGGTAGTCATTAAATGGCTCCGTCGTACTAGTTGCACAGGTACCGTGGGCCTTCTAGAATCTAGAACGTCCGTCTTTCTTCATATTGTTTGATCACTCAAAGTTTCTAAGTATTTTTTATTGTATAGTAGACAAACGAGCAGTCGTATCAGTTGTACGAAAATAACTACCGAAAGCCCATATGCTTATCAACATCATCAGCCCGATGATGTCCACTGCTGGCCAGTTGTATCCAGAGGCTCCCCGCCACCAGAGCCAAGTCCTTATTGAAAACATAACCAAATATCTTGTTATCTTCCTTGGTCCAGTGCTAATATTGGTTCATTCGGACTTGTATGAATAACACGATACCTGTTTCACGTCCATATAGCCGTCATTTTATATCAGTGTTGTGTGAGAGAGAGTTCCCGTTTCATCGGAAATCTAGCAGTGGACCTTATTCTTATTAATTGGATCGTATCATTGAATATTAAAGTCATACACATAAACAAAAAGAGCGCATACAGAAAGTGTAAATACATTCTCAAAACTCGCCTCTTTTAAAACTCAATAAAATTTTTTAGGTCAACGCTCCTTCAGCTTTTAGATAGAACTGTCAATGAAATCCGTACACACAATAACTAAGTTCTATTGAACGTCGCTGTGTCCTGTGACTCGGCATTAGCTCGGAGGTAAGATCCTAGTAATAGCATCAGTTCTATATATTTCTATCGTCCTTTTATCAAGACTAAGCATTTTTACAGCAACTATCAACACGCACACTACACATTGTATTTATTTTCGTCAACTTCATACATGAAAAATAAATGTACTTATATTTGCATGTAACAATTACCGTTATTTCAGTGCAACCATAAGCATTATTTTAGAAGTACCTATGTAAAATTAATCATTGCAATCTTGCTTGCTAATAAGGGCTTTCAAAACTTATGAAACCACAGTGGGTAGGTCAGATTTCCGATCCCACTTTGCGTATGCTGGGCAAGCATTCAGCGGGCCTTATGATTCAGCTCCCGTAGAGAAGCTATCCATAACAATTATTATTAGATATTAGATCTAACATAATTGTTGTCACGTAAAATACCTTTAGTCTAATACGAGTACGTACCAAATAGTTTCATAATATATTAAAATTTGCAAACATGAAACATTATATTAATTTATGGTCTTCACATAGATATCAGAGTGAAAAGGTCTCTACGACTATCCGAACGCCACGTTTTAATATACTCCATGATATTACATCTACATAAATTTTATATATAGGTACATTAAATCGAAAAGTTTTCAAACTTTACAGTGGTATCATAAATAAACACATGTGGAATTACAATATCTACATAGAGTTTAATTGTATGCGTCATGAAAGATGCATGGTGTCATGAAGTGACCCAGAAACAGGTAGACGCAGACAGTGGGAGCGCAGTAATTTTAATACGAGGCCGGCACGCTGTATGGTAGCCTTAACCGGTTAATGGCAACTACAGGTGGCATTTAAGTAGTCGCTGTGCTCACAATAATCGTACAAATATGCGTTGAAAATTTTGTTTACTTTCACATTCATATAAACAAGGTTTTTTTACAAAGAAATTGTATAATTATGGTAATTTTTTCACTACTATATATACACCTTCCGCTTGGCATTCATTACTGAGAATTTGAAAGTTTTGCGATATCTTTTTGGGTGTTTCCAATATTATACATAACGACATTGAAGGGATCTTTAAAATAATAAATTTTTATTGCCAAAAGGCCAGCCACGTACCTGCGTAACTAACCGTCCGGTGATTCGGATGTATGTAGGTGTCGGTAATTGCATACAATTAAATGACCGACTGGGCGTTTGTTCAACTGCTATAAAATAAATGATGCATTTTACGGTTGACGGCCGCAGACATTTGTATTCAAAGGAAGATTGACAAAATTGCTTACGGAAAAAATACAATTTAAAGAAACATTATTTAAGTTTGTTATTTAATTATTAACGTAATATTATTTAATATGTAAATACAACTTTGATGGAGGTTGAACAATGTTTAAGTACTAATTTACAAATATTAATAGTAGTTTAAAAACCGAGAAAACCTGTTTACTTTATATCAAGCGAGGAACATGATAGGGAGTATTAACAAAGGCCCCACGGGCTGGATATTGGCTAAATCTTCAATGTGCTAAGGCAGAGCAGAAGTTTTAAACATTACATCCTAACCATAGCCTTTAATTTTAAAATCATTTTCAAATGAGTTTCCAATTTAATTTAAATTAATTAGAGGTAGTGCCTGGATTAGCGGGGAGGTACCTCTGGCTAACCTGATTACCGTCCTAAAGTGACAGCTATGCAGTCGCGTTTCGTGTGGTTTGTGATTTACCGGTGGCCCGTTGGAGGGGTGGAGGTAAGAAGGCCAATGCATCTGTATGAAAATTGTATTAAATATTGCACATGTCTATACGACGGGCCCTTTTTACCCCAAACCTTTGATGGAACCGTACTGCTTGTATTACGCTATGGAAGTGAAGAGTATCCCACTCTTTACTTCCATAGCGTAATTTCAGGTCCGAAACGAAACACGCGTGCACTTGTACCCGATGGTACCCAGGAAAAATAATGTCATATTCAATACTATTTTTTTAATTTAATGTTTTATTTCAATTTTATAAAACAAATTAGCGTATATTGACATATTAACAATTTTATCACCAAAATTTTTTTTTTCTTATTATTGTTCTTAATAATGCACACAAATACAGATGTATTATATACAGATACAGATGTATTATATACAAATACAGATACACTGAAGTTTAGTACACCGCATTTCCTCTACTAAATACCCATTATTATCGGTGGTTTAATTAAGTGGTAACTTTCATCGTTATTATTGCTATGCTTGCTTAGTGTAGTGCTGCTGGAAACTGTGGCGTATGCCGTGGCAATCGGGTAAAACACAGCAAATTGCCACGAGCCGGAAGGGG
Source organism: Eumaeus atala (assembly GCA_017140195.1). NCBI lineage: Eukaryota > Metazoa > Arthropoda > Insecta > Lepidoptera > Lycaenidae > Eumaeus > Eumaeus atala. The sequence goes on from JAFELO010000072.1 coordinate 240,520, forward strand.
GTATGCAAACCTCTTTTAGATTCGAAGAAAATAAATTATATAGGTCATATTATTTGATGGTTGAAATCCATATATTCGTCTTTATTTTAGCGCAATAATTGTTTAATATTTCCACGATACGGAACACTATCAATGATGTAGTCATACATTTAGACACTATTAAAGTGCGTCATCTTGTCATAGGATTATCAATCTGTTAATAAACTTGCATTAGGTTTTCACTTTGTGTAGGAACTATTTTACAGTAGTCACTTTGTGTAACAATTAATATTCAGTGGGTTGTCATCTTAAAGACAATCTCAAAGTGTATCACGATAACAATGACGTTCTTGACACGTGTAGATCACACGTTAACAATAGTTCAAAATGAACTCGTACAAGTTATTTCTATAAAGAAACATGATTTGTTTTATCTACGAGTATATCACAGATTTTTAAGATTGTTTTAGCCCACCGGGAAATCGAAGGTCACAGATACGTTATATTTTTGGAACACACCCTGAGGTACGTACGTCATTATGTTACAGTCAAAGCCCAAACTACGATAAATCCCAAGATCTTCCAGTCAAATTTCAGATTTACCAACACAATACAACGACTAAAGAGTAATTAATACTGTAATTCCAGATTGTATTATATATTTGTGCCAAATTTTGTTCAAAACCGTTCGTTGGGTCTTACGAGACAGAATAATAATTATTTTGAAACGCCAAATTATTTTCTCTTGTGTAATTTCGAAATATTGATAAAAAGGCTAAACGAATAACGACGTCGATTTACATCGAATTTGATTTGAGAATTTGATTCGAAAATATGTTAGTTTATATTCATAAACTCAAACATAAACGATTTTGATTGAAATCTCGTTCTCATTAGGTATGTAGTAACACAAGAAATAGGAGAAGGAGGCACGGCATTGGTCTCGCAATTTTCAGCAAAAAAGCGGCACGGTCGTACTTTTCTCGAAACCATTCAGGCCATGTTTGACTCTCTATAATTGTTTCGGGATTCAAACTAGAATCTTGAATTTTCAGTAGGCAAGCTGGTATTGTATAAACATGTTACATTCCATAAAATTTGAACCAGTTGTTTAAGAATTATAACTAGAAAAGTTTCTTGATTTTATCTCTGGCTAACTCACCGATTGACTAACTGAATAACTGGCCGATCATCATAAACTGGAGGCACTTCTAGCAGACATAAACGCTTCAAATTTAAGATACAGTCAGTGTTTAGTACATAAATCAAGGGAAACCAAAAAATGCAATATCGGTCCGTTCTTCTAGATACAACAACTCCAAATTTGTAATACTGCTATTATATAAGAATTACAAAGTTATATCTGCAGAACATGAATAATTTTACTGTATGAGTAAAATATAATAACAATGGAATAGTGGGTGTAAGGGTATCGTGCAGCATTGCATCCAAATTGAAACAACGGCACGACCGGTGAATTACCTGGCGCTCACATATGCTATCGACATAAAGTGACATCTATACTGTAGTATTTTTGTGCCATTCCTGTGTTTTCGGTGGCCCACTGGAGGGCAGCAAATTCGGAGAGCAACACATCTGTATGCTTCGACTGGTAATTTTCCCGTTATAATGTAAAAATAATGGATATATAATAAGTCCGAATTTAACTTGTAAAATGGTCAACGGAATCAACGGAATGAACAAGCAAGAATGGGATGTCCTTTTTTAAGGTTTAAAATGACTAACGATCCGTCGGAGCCTTTACATCACTACCGATACTCGGTAAGCATATTTTAATATGCAGATGTCCTTCTTTCCCCTTCCCCTTTAGTGGGTCACTGGCTACTTACAAACTGTGAAAATTGTGGGTCCATATCACTAGTCACGACGTGTAGAGCCAGTTATTCAAAACAGGACACCCGTTAGTGAAAGATGACAATATTATACTTAGTGATATAGCGACCACCCGCGTAAAGTGACTACTCAAGTTACCATTACAGCAGACGTGTGGAAGCTTCGCATTCTACCTAATGACTTTAAAATCATAGCCTGATGGATGGTATCTAAGCATGATTGATTTATTACTATTGCTGGGTACTTTGGAGAATGGATAATAAAGAAGAAAAATTCAATTTCATTTCAACAAGCCTACCTTCAGCGACCAACAGTAAGGGTGAGATGAGTTTAAGGTAGTTATGTTTCTGCCTATCCACTTACCCGCTGGTGACTTAAAGGGATCTTGACAGCGGCTTCTCATAACCGACTTATAAATCATTGCCTATTTCATTCAAACAGCTTATATGTGACAATACTTTAATACAATATTTAGTTGGTAGTACTTTTGAAATATTCGTCTCCTAAACCAGAAGACACAGTTTTCTCTAGTTCGCCGAACTATAGAGGCGGGAACAATAGCGCCGCCAACCAGTAATGATTATTACTATCTTATTCTACTGACATTGAATAAGCAGACCTTTTAGCAATACTACTTTTTAAAGATCTGCTTATTCAATGTCAGTAGAATAAGCAGATCTTTTAGCAGTACTACTATTGCCTACTTCCTATCAAATTTCCATTGATAACTCTTCTAATCGCTTCTCTTTAAACAACATAGATGTTGAGATACGACCGACTGAGGTCTTGAGGTTACTCGAATCTATCAATTTTAATAAAGGTGTAGGACCTCACTTCATACAAATCTTTCAATTTGAATAAAGGTACAGGTTATGTGCAGCGTTATCATCCGGATTTTCACCAGCACAACATGGGTTCTTATGGAAACGTTCGACGGTATCCAATCTCTTGCTCTCAAATGACTTTATTATTTATAATATGGATGAGGGCGTTCAAGTCGACATGACCTTTACTGATTTTACAAAGATATTTGACCGCATAGACCATTCAATCCTACTAAGGAAATTGTAGTTAACGGGTATTCATGGAAATCTATTTCATTGGTTTTCATCTTACATTAAAAACGCTCTCAGGCTGTTACTATAAGTGGCTACGTCTCTTCTTGGATGCCAGTACCATCAGGTATACCTCAAGGTTCCCTTTTTATCCCTTTTCTCTTCGCTATATTTATTAATGATATTTCCGACTGCTTATTGAACTCAAATTTCATATTATACGCAGACGACACTAAGATATTTAAAGAAATCAAAACTACTAACGACTGCATTCTCTTACAAAATGACCTTGTTCCATTCGAAAACTATTGCTCTAAAATATACTAGATTTAAATGTTTCTAAATATCACTTAATAACAATCAGTCGAAAAAGAAACATTGTACCATTTTGTTATAAGTTGATAAATCACCAATTGAGTAGAGTTAATGTTATTAAGGATCTTGGGGTAATTATTGATAGTAAAATAACTTTTGATTCTCACATTGATATAATATTAAAGAAGGCATCTGGAGCATTTAGGCTCATTATCCGATCGTGTACTAGATTTGATATTAAACCCATGAAATTTCTATATTGTTCATTGGTGCGAACTGTACTAAAATGTGCTTCTGAAGTATGGAATCCCGTGTGACGTGTACATTAACAGAATTGAGTCAATATAGAAGAAGTTTTTTAGGGATCTGCAATTCAAATGTAACCGATTCCTCCCTAATTATGAAGCGCGATGCAAAGCTTATCATTTTCTTCCATTAAATACCCGCAGAAATATCTCAGGCATTGTGTACCTAAGCAAACTTATTCATAACAACATAGATTGCCCCAACCTACTAAACCAAATTAAATTTAGTGTACCCAATAGATGTCCTAGAAAATACAGTCTTTTTTACGTTCCACTATGTCCACTATGTATCGTCGAAACTCTTTATTTGTAGATCCAGTTCGAAATTTAAAGTATAGCTTAAAAACAACATAGCCATAGACATTTTCAAAACTAAACCTACAACCATAAGACGAATCTTAACTGACCTATTTTGTGACAGTCAATCAATTGTATTTCTTGTTTTCTTTCAATTTCTGAATTTTGTATTATTATTATTTCTTTATTTCGGGAGAGTATTTTTTGTAAAACTCTTACAATTTTCGAACAAAATTCATAATTTTGAATACGTGATATGTATTGTATATGTATGAATATGTGTATATGCATGCATATGCGTTTGCAAGTATATGTATGTATGTATGTATCTGACTATAGATGAAAACCGTTAAATGGCTTCTGGTTATATTAACTTTTTTTGAATTGTTGAAAAATATAAAGCTGCCAGTTTTGCAAATAAAATAAAAAATAATCTAGCACATAATTTATATAGATTAAAATAGTTCAATAAAGTGATCTGCCACCGTCGGTATTTCCGAACCGATAATATATGGGGTTCTTCAAGAAAAGAGCTTACACCCATCTTAAAGGATGGCAACGCGCCTGCACAACCTCGGTTCATGCAGATGTATATGTGTGGCCGTATCTACCACCTGTTCATTTTTCCCCTTATCCTATAAAAAAATCAATTCATAAAGATTATGCGGCGTATTTGTACCGCCTTGAAATATTTCTATAGTGTAGCATATACACTTAAACCAAATTAATTATGCATGACAAAGTGTATTGAACTCCAGTGTGGGACAAAACACACCATCTTCGTTCCATTGACTGAATATCAATCCATCCTACTCTAACCATCGCAAGTGATAAAGATAGAACGTGGAGAAATTATCAAAGGCCAGCATAATAGCAGCTGTAATTTAAATGCTTTCTCATAAACGTCTTCCCGTAACGAATACGGTAGAAAGCTACTTAGCTAACTTCCACGTGCCGTATTGTATACAAAAGAACACAAATACAAAGTGTATGTTTGCCAAAATATTAGCTAAACTAATCCATTAGTCATAGAAAACACCTATATTTGTAAGCTTCCTTATCTATCTATCTTTTTGCTTCATCCCATATATCTAAAATAATTACTTTTTGTTAAGGTTTTTCCTATTAACATATAACCAAACAAGGAGGCTCCGTGAGTAAATTAATGAAACCTTTTACAATAAGCAAGATTAAATGATGGGCGATGTTGTTAAAGTAATAAAAGCTTCGATTTGTATGCTTAAATAATTACCTAAAATAGTTAAAAGATGTATCTTTAGTGGCACCCGGCACAAATCTTGTGACCTTTTCACACACACACACCTCAAGCCCCAAATGTTGTTTACATGTTTTAGTAGAACAAACATAACATAACAAATGTATTTCACATCTTTTTGTTAAGGCATTAGTGGCATGCTGTGATACGGGCTTTCAAGTTTAGAGGGAAAATCTTGTTTACCTTTTATAAAAATGTACGTAATTTTTTGTTAAAATTATCTTAGTGAAGTTGGCACCGAAAGAAAAAAAAAAAGTAAAGTGTATGTTAGTTTTTTAAGGTATACTGAGGTTGGACTTTATATTCACTTTTGAATAGATGACACTGACTAGTCATAGTGCCTTTGATGTATAGCAGCCGATTCGGACGGGCATGACCGGCGGGATACCACTTACTCAAATCATACCACCTTCAAATTGATGACTGTGCTTGAGTCCCGTGGTATGTTAGTTAGCCGTTAGCCCATTGGGAGGATAACGTAGCATAAATATTAACCATGTGGATGTTGATGCCTGGCGGTAATCACAAAGTTCCAATTAACAGTTTGTAACCTTAGACTTAAAAAAAATGTACTATACAACTAAAGTAAAACTTGTATAATTATACGAAACGTGATGATAGCTATGAGAAAAGGAGACAATAAAATGGTCTTAAAAAGGGAGGTTAAGCCTCACAATCTTGCCCCCACTGTAACGTATGAAACATAAATACATCTATTTCTATCTTCACTAACTTATATCTTCCCTTTCAACTTCCGTTGGCCATGTTTCCGTAGCGTTCTCATCACGCTTTCACCAGTTCACACCACACAGTCTCCGTTGTGGTTTCATCCAGACTCTAAGCCAACGAAACAATGGCTATGATTATTAACAAATACAACAACAATGTAAGTGAGGCTGATATTAACTTAACCCATGTTTCTTATGTATTTATTGGCAACAGCAAGTGTCACGTGGGCGAGAGGTCGGACGGATCCAGTACGGTATATTATTAAAACCCGCACAAATATCCAATTTTATTCTTACAATAGAAACCATTGTCCCACATGTTATTTTGTATTAGAAACATTCTCGTAATAAGATTTAATTATATGATGTGTGTTTAACTTCCGAAAGCTGAACAATGCGAAGTTGGCTCTATTGAATAAAACATTTTCAAAGTAAGAGATGTAACGAGAATAAAGAGATGTAACGAGGGTAAAACTTCATTAGGGCGAAAAAAATACTTTAAAACTTTTAAAAAGTATTAATTACTTAAATAATGGTTACACTTTTAATTACACAACATGTTTAAATTTCGTCACATCGTGTAGGCTCAGTTTTATCGAAAATATTTATGACTTGACAGTTCGTATGGTTGTCTACTTGCGCAATATTGTTGGTAATTTGGATTTAAAACATCCTACAATTTTATTTCTACAGTAAAATATCTTGCGCAATAAAATTAATCCTGTTAGCATTTAGGCGTGGTAAATGACTTGTGCTCTCACAAAAATATCTGGTAATAGGAGCGTTTATTGATAGAATCGTTTGCAAAATTTCTGCCTATGTCATAAATAATAGTCTACAATACCACTACATATATGTACCTACGTACTCAACTACCTCAGGAGGTATCCTCTCTACCTTTTCACGTTCACGTGTAGAGAAACTACGATTTGATCCTTTTAAAGTAGCATTGAAATGGAAACATGGACTTGAAAACTTTAAGGCTTACATTAAAATAAAACATGTCAGAAGCTAAATTATCCAAACGTCGCCAAAGTGAACCATTGTACAATTGACTGCTGAGTTTCTCCGTCAACTCACGATTTCGTGACTGCAGATGAAGCCTCTGTGATCTGGCTACAACTGGTTACCTGCATGTTCAACTACTATAGTGTGAGATGAAAAATATAGTGGAGGTGGAAATAATCTCGCTTATTCTGGATCTATATATACTCATTATTTAAGATATATTAAAAAACACATGTGACTGACAGAATGTTAAACTCACACACTGCTTATGGAAACGAGCCCGGGTTCGAATCCGTAAGTCGAGAGCTTAGATTGATAGACTCTAATAATAAATAAATTAAGAATATGGCTTTTGCTGATTTGTAGCGCAAATCGACCCCCACCGTAAGAGGGGGGGGGACAAGGAGGCCGGCCTCCTCAGATAAGCCAAACATTAAACGTGCTCAATTATCCTTATCCACGATACCGCAACTCAAACGGCATCGTGCGCGCGCCGTCCCACAAGAGTGGGGAGGGGGACCGCTTCCCCCTTTTCGGTTCCAAAATAATCACTATAGGATACGCCCACGATCAACCCGGTACATCTCTTCCCATCTGCGGGAAAAGAGGGGGGTCTGTCCCCCTATCGTCTCCCTAAACCTGAAGACAAAAAGTCTTCGTAGTCAGTCGAACTGTTGAGGCTGGACTAGCGCCGCCAACCAGTATTAGGTCCCTCCGAAAAAAAAAAGATATATTAAAAAATGTATGACTGTTATTATATCAGAGTCAAAAAAAATCATCGTAACTGTTTTATAGAAATTTCACTTTAATGTACACACCCAAATACACGCAATATAATTAAACGTAGTGTTCATAGATATTTGATATTCATAGACATAGAAAGATGTTAATCATTAGTAATTTTACGTATTTTTTCTTTTTTACAGATTTTTAAACCAGTTACAGTTAAAAAAATGTGTAGATTATAATGAAAACGCAATTATTCTAAACTATGTGCTAGGTTTTTTATTGACTGTTATAATAATTGACCGACATAGTTATATCCCACTTATATGTATTTGTGCAATTACAACTTGGTAATACTGTGAGTAGTCGACGACACAGATCGGCATGGAAACCTCTTAAATTGTTTTAATGTTTGTTTGATAGAGGAAATTGAGTAGAGGAAGAATAAAGATATGGAGTTGTGAAACTTTCAAACGTCAAATCAGCTCATAACTTTAATGTACATTTTTATACTGATCTATTAACAGACTATTTAGGGCTACAAGTTAAGAAAGTATTACAGAACCCATATACTTTCGTTGTACATGGGAGAGATGGCGCAAACAAGACTGCCGACAAAGAATCTAAAAAAAGAACGACATTATTATTCCACAATAGAATCGTGATCACAAACAGATTGTATCATGTAAATATCACGGCTATTCTGATGTTTTCGTTCGTTATAACCTGCCATTCTGTCGTCTATTCGAAGTCAATCGGTTGGAGCCTGAATATAGGTCACCAATCAAACGTCCGATGTGAAACTGTCTGAATCGTCTCCATATAACGGAACCTGTGTTATAAAATATAGTTCTAGGATACGTTTCAAAGTTACATGTGAGGATTCTGCAATTGTTTTATATAGAACTGACAACTTCGTCTGCAGGCTCTAAGAGACATACCGGGATAGAACATGACATTGATTTTAAGCATTATTTTAGTAGTTTTGTGCACTGAGTGTAATAAGTGAACAAACCTGGATAGTCCTATCTACTGATTATGACATTTATAGGCTTCAATTTTAATATAGGCAAATACCACAATATTTAATTAGTTTAAAATGCCTAATTAATGGAATTCAAAAGGAAATCGAAAAGAACTTCACGATTCTGATGATTTGGATAGTCATGCAATATAAGATTGTCTCTTGCAGCAGTCTGAGTATGCGATAGTAACAGTATAATAATAATAATAATAATAATTTGTGTTATTAAATGTATATTTATGGTTGGCAACATCACAATTGCTGTTAAAAAGTTTTCAATTGCTTAATCAAGCACCCCTTGATGTATATCCAGATGCATATTGATAAATATCTACATTTCGTACACTCCAGTTAAAAAGAGTAAAAAAATCCACTTTGGGATCATTAAGAAGGAAATATAAAAGCTTACATCGTAAAGTCAGACAAATTATATAATTTATATTTTTTTACGAACAAATAAATTATGTAATAAAAAGGGTTCAATTTAAAACGATATCTATGGCATGTTATTTATTTATTAGTAGACATGGGACCGCGTATAAAACATTGAAGCAACATTTAAAACTTCATGTAAAAGCCATAATGTGTAGTTATTAATATCTATAAATATTTCTTCTGAAGGCACTAGTTACTGACAGTCCGGTTGCTCGGTTCTTATCCTTATTCAAAATACTACCTCCTAATAGTGTTACAAGAAAGTGATTGACTTTTTTAATCGCGTTAATGTTTTGTTACATTCTAATTTTAACTATGACATAGTTGTGTCTTTGTCCAGATTCCATATACTACGCTGACGATGATACATCGGAATGGCTGATGATGATGCGGAGAAAGCAGATTGCAATTGCTAACATCACTACCTAGATCTTGATACTCACTTTCACTATACGAAATGTCTGTCATCGAATAAGTATTAACCTCGCACGTCACACTCTCATCTCAGACGATATTCCAAGTAACGTATGAGAGACGGGTCGAAGGCTGGACGTACTATAATCATCACCATCGGCTTTCATCCACCAGCTGCCAGCTGCTGTTCGTAACATGCCAATTTCAACGAACGCTACGACTAATGACTTTGTCGCTTTACGTGATGTTCTTTTATTTAACTATCTACTGCATATCTAGTCTAATATCCGTTAAAACACACGACATTTTTTGGGTTCCGTATTCGAAGAGGAAAACGCGTATACACTGTCCGTATCTCCATATGGTCGACGGGATAGTCTGTTTTAAAATTTTCTCAGATGATACCGTTGCCGCTATAACAAGAAACACTAAAACAATATATAACGAATACTTGTAACATATCAATTTAAAGACATACGACAAACGTGTTTTTTGCTGTTTTTTAAATGAAAATAGTACGGAACCCTTCGTGGTTTTTTCTTTATACTATATCTTTTGAGCATTAAGTGAATTAATATTTGAACAAGTAAAATATCTATTGAGTAATGAGTGAATTAATATTTAAGAAGCACTTGCTTTGCACTGGCACGTGCAGCCGTGGTCAGTGACTTCAACTAACGGTTGTCATCGTTGTGGTTTTTAACCGTGTCGTGTTCATCAAATCATTTGTTGTTTCTTGATTTAAAATAAACAAGTGAAGACTAGGCTTCTTCTAGTAGAGTCTAGACTATAATTGAAGTAAGGCATTGGCCACGATCTATTGTGTGTAGATTGTGATCCTTCCCTATGCACGGATCTATCTTCAGGTGAAAATCTATTTTGTACCCTCAGTACTAAAATAGGCGAAGACCTCGCGATTTCACAAAATATCTAAGAAACCTTTACTTATCTACACATTTTCTTTCAATCTTTTACTTTTAACCGATACTTCATAAGAAACCACGTTAAAATTAGATGTTCGCAATAAATTTAAACGCGTGTCCGGGTCGAGCGATTAGGATTCAGTACCAAAACGACAAGTACCGTTCTCTCGTTTGAGCGTCATTGGTATGTAACAGACATACCGACGAGAGAATGATATTTTTAAGTTTTCCTTCTTACGCGAAAAGTTATTCCTTAAATTCCTCAAAAGGTCTCTACTACTCGCTTATCCCGTTATGCAATATTAAAAACATTCTGGTGACGGTACGTGAAGGTGCGATATTATAAATATTTTCACGTAGAGATGACTGTGGGTTTTAACGAATCGAAATGAAAAAATATTAACGGTTGGCTGGTTGACTAATAAGGATATGGTTGAAGGCCGTTTTTGGTAAGACATACGGTCGCTTAGTAACTTAATTTATAAGCGTCCATTTTTTTCGGTTGAACGAAACGAAAAAACGGTGTGGCGTATATGAAAAAGTAGATAGAGGCGAAAAATAAAGATTCATACAGTACATCATCATCATCATCATCATCATCATCATCATCACTATCATCATCATCATCATCATCACTATCATCATCATCATCATCATCACTATCATCACTATCATCATCATCACTATCATCATCATCATAATCATCATCATCACCATCACTATCATCATCATCATCACCATCACCATCACTATCATCACCATCTTCTTCTTCATCATCATCATCATCACTATCATCATCATCATCACTATCATCATCATCATCATCATCATCATCACCATCATCAATCATCATCAGCCGGACGACATCCACTGCTAGACAAAGGCCTCCCCCACGGATCGACATAGGTCACGGTCACGAGTCACTTTCATACAGCGGCTCGTGGACTGGCGACTTGATTAAGGTGGCGAACCTTAACCAAGTCGTCAGTCCACCAGGTAGGAGGCCCTCCCACACTCCATCTTCCGGTGCGGTGCCACCAATCGAGAACCTTGCTGTCCCAATGGTTATCGGTTCTGCTACTAATGTGGCCTGCGTATTGCCTCTTCAGCTTGCTGATGCTTTGAACTATGTCGGTTGCCCTGGTTCTCTTGCATTACAGTGCATACTATTGCCGAATATTGGAGTCTATATTCCACGTCTATCATACATGCGACTGGGAACCTGTTAAGTCCATACTCTTGACTATTACTATTGCTTTGTATTATTACATGTAGTTTAATATGTTTAACTATTTCTTTAAATCTATAATTTTCACTCGCCTATTTCCAGCGATGTTACAGTTAAATGTTTTACTCTATACCTTTTGTCTCAGACAATGAAGAACCTGGAAAATGTTCCTAAACAAAAACTGGAACTGGAAATATCTTGTGAATAGATAAAATTTTCTCGTCAAATATTTAAACATTTGAAGTAAAAAGTTAAAGTGGTTCTCTGTCTCTGAAGCCTTGATTGCTTCAGCGGTTTGAATTTTATGGTCTTGTTGCGGACCAAACTTTTTGATTCTCTAGAAATGGATAAGAGACTGGTCAAGTAAGAACTATGCATTACTAACGAGCAACGAACAATGCTAAACTTGGAAGTATAATACAATTACAAACTAGAGAATATTGACTGCCGAGCAGAGGATGAGGTTAACGCGCTGTCAGGGGGAAAGACGGACTTGGGCTCTGCTGTCTCCGTAAGAGCTAAAATTTCCAAACACGTTTCTTGGCTGTATGACGGACATTCCAAAAAAATTTAAGCCATACGTTTTAGAAATATCATCCCTAAGGTGAGGAGAATAGGGGATAGGAACGAAAAGGTATGCTTCCAAAACCGCGGGCTGGCGCTACATCTCATAAGGTAACGCCAAGAAATATTGATTCTTAACACTTTAAATGAACGTACAGCTAGATAAAACTGAATTCCACTAAAATTTAAGAATTATTCTAGATTTAATCTGAAATCATGTGTATAGTGAGCGAGGACTTTTTTATCTATACTAATATTATACAGAGGGAACATTTGATTGTTTGTTTGTCTGCATGGAATAGGGTCCGAAACTACTCAGCTGATTTGAAAAAAATACCATTAAAATCCTAAATATTTCTGATGAACATAGGTTATATAACATTTTGTAAGACGTTAGGGATCAGCTTTAAGACTTCGAAAATGTAATTTTAATATGAAGAAATATCAAGGTACTGTGGCGTCAGATATCGTCCTGCCATAAATTTACTTTTATGCCATTGATACGTTTACGAAGCCGAAATAAAAATTTATAATTATTGTATTTTTGTCATCAATTAATTTTTGTCATATTTTGTAAAATATCCTTGCGATGCCGGGACAGACTGCTAGTGTATTATATAACTGATGTAAGATAGTTTTAGGTGTTTGATATGGGGTCACTAAGTAAATAACACAATGAAATATATTTTTGCAGTAAATGTTTTAAAATTAATGGTAATTTTACTAAATTAGAGTATTCATCATAGCTCGATGACAGTTACATTCTTGACACTTGAATAAATAAACAAACTTTATGTACTTTTCCACGTTTATTTATTCTTCAATTGTGGAAAAAGTATATAAGGTTTATTTATTTATTCAAACGTTGACATGAATTTCTATCATGAATTAAAACACATACAATCAACTATAGGACATTCTTGTCTTGATTTGATGTCTCTTTTAGTAATATTTACATATCACTATAAGGTCTCCAAATTACATCGAAATCCCCCTTATGTTATGGTGGTAGTGTGTGTGGTATCACTTATGTTATGGTGCTAATTAGAAGTTATCTGTAATTGTAAATATTTGAAATTCATGAGTGTCTATCAAACTTAAGCATAAATGTATTTTCTATTTACAATTCTGAACATTACATCCACTCTCTCTAAATATAATTGATGTGATAGATTTCTCCATTCTCTGTCTGTTCTGCTCATCTGTAAGTATTTTGCAAGAAACGTGACTTCTTTTTTTTTTTTTTGCATTGGTGTTGTAAGGAACGAAAAAGCAATTCGTAGATATGTGGCTCGGATGAAAAAGCTACATACATCTTTTCTTTGACGACTTTTTAATAACTTATGATTCCAGGACATTTGAGATGTCAATCCACCCGTGACCATAGTTGCTGTAAAGCTTCTGAAGCGTCGAGATCGTAAAATACCTAATAAACCGCGATAAAATCCGTTAAAGTAGATTTATTATACATAATAGAACTACCTTAACGAAATACTAAGAAATTATTATATATTTTCTGTTTTAATTTTTTAACGTCCGATGCTTACATCGATAGTAACAAAATTGGACCTGAAACCTAAGTCTATTAAGTCAAGCAAACGACTCGATTAAACCATAGTTTTTCGAGTCTACAAAGTGACTATATTACATATGTCCACCATCCCGAAATAAAATCGCCACGGAATTGATAATCAGACGTTCTCTATTATTTGATTTAAACATTGTCACTACGAAATTGTGTTCAAATTTTATTGTACGTAACTATGGTGGTGGGGTTTATGATTGGTTGAGTCAACTTCCAACTTAAAAATAGGGTTGACACGCTTGCAAGAATTGAATGTGACAACATTTGCCTATACTTATTATAAAAAAGTACCCAAAGCTGTCTGTCCGTATGTCATCGATTTTATCAAAACCTAGGACATGGCGATTCCTAAAGACACATAATTAGTCTGGTCCCTGTTATTCACTCACTTAAGCCGGAATGAAAAATCATTTTAGCGCGTAACACGCGCTGTTTATCTTTGTGCTCTGTTTTAGCGCTTCATTTTCTCGTACCACATTTATTCATTTTTAGTAACGACCGACATTTTAATGATAGCAGAACAGTTCATCGAGTAAATTAAAAATGCTTTTATAATGTGTTAACGACTTAATACCTTCATTCGACTTGACGTTTATCCCGACTGACAGTCGGGATAAACGCGTTGGTCAAAAGCCGACTACTCCTCGTGCGCCTCGGCTCGCAACGAGACGAGGCCCGTTAAGTAACTACAAAGCGTAATATAATGGCACTATCCCTCCCTTTTTAAGTAGAGGATGTAAATAAGGCAATGGAGTGAAAGTGACCAACAATTGATTGAAATGATTCTAATTCAATTAAGAGTGAAAAATGTATACGGAATTACTGATCGAAGGGCTTCTATTACTTAGAAAGTCCTTGGAAATTCTGTATAATTCAGAATATTTCAGCATATATTTATCATTATCTGCGGTGATAATAACAAAAATTTCCTGATTTTATTCCTTAAAATTTAGTTATCATCATTAAATGTAGTCAAAGCTGGTAAGTGATATGTAGGCAACCCTATTGAAGTAAACGCATACGCAAGCGAATAGTGAGTAGTGAGTTGCGACTAGCGGCAGTCAGACGCGAGATCCGGTGCGCGTGACCATTGGCAGCTGCCAGTTACCAATATTGGATTTCTCTATTTCGAACATTCTAAATTGGATTTTATTCTTAATTTGAAAACGCATTATAAGATGTAGGTGATTGTTATGTAAACTAAGTGATATTGGTGTGTGTTCAAAAGAGTGTAAAATCTTATTATTGTAAGTTGCCTTTATTTGCCTACATTCTGTAAAGCTATTTATTGATGTAAACATTTAGTTGTAATGTTAGATATTATATATTCTAGTATCTATCTACAATATTTGTACAAATACGAAACTTGTTGGTACTTACGTTATCTTAATTAATACAAGTACTTAATGCATTAATGTTACACTAATGTCTCTATCTAAATGAAATAGCTTATACTGCTCGTGTCTCAAATCAAATATAAGTACACATTATATTTTTATTTCTATTTTAGTGGTAAACTACCACTTACATTCAGTGCAAAGTTTTAATCACCGTCCATCGAAATTGCATAAACCGTTTCAATAAACTTTCTACGTCCTAATGAATGGTGAACGCGAATCGCACTTTTATGTCTGTACTTTCTCTTTTGTTGCGTCATGTTACGTATGAACGGATCTAGGATTTTACGTCGCCTGTCGTTACCGGCAACCGTTGCTAAATACCATAAAAAGATCCCGGTTAAGTGATTTAGGGTCGAACTTGCTAACGTTTCACTGAAGAGGTCAGATCTCCCGTGACAACTGGTAACTATTACATCTCCCATCTTCTGTCATCTGGAGATGAGATAACTTACTACGCAAGTCCGTAATCACGAATTCGAATTAGTTTACGTATTTTGTGGGTTCGTACCTTAAAAAGATTGAAACTGAATAAGAAACCATGAGATAATATGGTACCTAATAGAAAAATAAAG
This sequence comes from Eumaeus atala, assembly GCA_017140195.1. Classification (NCBI taxonomy): domain Eukaryota; kingdom Metazoa; phylum Arthropoda; class Insecta; order Lepidoptera; family Lycaenidae; genus Eumaeus; species Eumaeus atala. The sequence continues at coordinate 256,208 of JAFELO010000072.1, forward strand.
TATAAATATAATTGGAACTTTCTAGTTGCCACCAAAAAACCATTACATACTTCTATATGTAGGTATTGTCACACAGAATGAGTGCAAAATTAACGTTTGTCAACTTCTACAAGTCGTCATGCTCTTCCATGGAACCCTCTGAGTGAGTCGCGAGTGTACATCTTACTGGCAAGTCTCCGTTTTTCCAAGCTATGCAAATTTTCTGCTAATCTAAATATCTACACTTTCTTAATATGGCTACTTTGATAAATATATTTCTTACTGGATAAAACAAATGATAAGTGATGAAAATAAGAATATGTGGAAGTACTACTGTGCATCTATTAATTATAAAACTGAGTACCTAATATAGTTAGCAAAAGAGACCGTACTAATAATAGTAGTCAATAATAAGATTAATAGTACACGTACAATGCAAATATCGGCCATTGGTTAGCGCGCACGGTCCCCGTAGACATGTCACATTGCTAATTTATTACTTATGAATTATTATGAATGTATTTATTTATACAACTGTTCACTAAATTCTAAAAAGTGAAAGATTAACAACATTAGCCTGCTGAACTGCCGAAATATCGTTACCAAATAAATAATAAAATAAATAACAAAAGATTGAACTTTAGCATAATAGACTGTATTAATTTAATATTAATTGAATCAAACTAATTTGTTGTTGCAATATTCCTACAGGATAAAGCTGACTTGGTATTCCCGATTCTTCTTAATAGGTACACCAAGGGTTAGCAGTTAAAGTTTATGTTGTTTTACACTCCATCGCCATTTAAATTAGCAAAGTTTTCGTAGTCAAAGTATCACTTAGTGAATGTTATGCCACGTACTGTAAAATGTACTTTGGAACATGATAACTAGATTGCTAAAATAATGTCAATACCTGTTAATTGTTTTTCTTAAGGTTCTCTAACCTCAGAAAGGAAAAATTGAAGAAAGAAGGAAATTGAGAGTTCATAATTTACAAGAATAATGCGATATACCTTTTTACATTGGGGAAATGATTTTACGCATACAGCTGGCTGCAGACATATATGAGCTTACCCGTAAAACCGACCGCTGGGCTTGTCCGGGTAAGCCGTAACTAACTGAAACACCTAACTTCCATCTCCTCTGTCTGTAGATGGAGTCAGGGAAACGTGTTAGCATGGCTCTGTGGAAAATATTCTGTGTTTCATTCTATTGCTCCACTGCCCTTCCGCCGGCAGTTAGTTTTCTCGATAGCACCAATGTGTACTGTGGCTGTTAAAATCTCCAGCTAATAATATGAAATATCAGTTCCTGAAGTTTGAGTTTTCTGTAAAGGCAAACGGTAGGGCAGGTGACCTGTAGATTGAAGTAACAGTACGCATTTTCCGATATACAATGTAATGCATTTGCATGCTAACATTTGTATTAGTGCTGGCGGATGTGTCATTTATGTGGGCCTTAAAACTGCGCAGACCGAGATAGTACTTGGTCCCTATCAAGTACCATCTCGATTATGAGACTTTCTTACGTCAATTCTCTGGGTACCGGTATGGGGAGCCCTGAAAAGAGTCCTTTGAGATGTTTACCGTCGTTATGAAATACGTGGACACTCATTGGAGTCTTTGGAGTTAATGTTGGTCACACGTGGCGACCCGTGCACAAACGTGAAAACAGCGCGAATCGAGTTGCTGGGGTCTTGTGTGAGACTTCTTCCTACAGCGTCGCTCTCGGGTACCGATATGGGTAGCCCTGAAAAGGCCCGTTTGCAATGTTGTACCATCATGGTGAAAAGCTTTTTGACCTTATTCCAATAACCCCTTAGTGGTCCTGGAGTGAAGTGTCCAGGGCGTGCTGAACGCTCATAGGGAATCTTTGGAGTTCGTGTTCGTCATACGGGGAGACTCCTTTTGTGCTTTTTTATAATATACTTAGTCTGGCCATAAATACTATTACAATTAAAAATAAAAAATATTATATTTGAATTTAGAATCTATTATTTTTATATGATTCTTCATTGTATTATCTCTTTTTATTTATAGTAAAAAAAATTGCAATACTAAAATGAAGGGGGGGGATAGAGAGAACAGAATCGCTGTGATTACATCACACAAAGCAGGTACGAAGCTAAATGTAATTTTTAGCACTCTCCATACACTTGGTATTAGTCAAGTGTTTGTGTAACGGGCATTAATAGGTACAATGGGACTGCCTCTGTTTGTGACAGCGAAGGATCTGGCCGTCCACGTAGTGTTCGTATGAAGAAGGTGGTCAAAGCAGTAAAGGAAAGAATTGGAAGAAATCTTGTCCGAAGGCAAAAGATTTTATCGCGGGAAATGAAGATAGCACCTAGAACCATGTCGTGCATTTTAAGAGGTAACTTAGGACTTGCAGCCTCTAAGAGAAGCTTAACTGATAAATTAAAGATGAATGGTTTGGTAAAATCGAAACAACTACTGAAGCGGTACGTAAAGTGAGGTCACAGAAACATTTTGCTTACGGATGAGAACATTTTTACAATTGAGCAACATTTTAATACACTAAATGACCGTATTTATGCTCAAAGCTCTAAGGAAGCTATGAAGAAGTGCCATACTTCTGTGAAAAAGGTACCAAAACATCGGCACAATTGTATAAAGATAGCATTTTTTAGAAGGTAGTCAAGCCAATAACACCATGTTCAATAACCATGTATCGTCCTTCTAGCTAGAGTCGGCGCCGGGTCATTAAGCACGGTCCACGGAGTCTTGGTTGGAGGAGAAATTTTAGAACTTCACAGGAGCTGAAACCTGGCCGTCGTCTAGTCCCGATCTTGATCCGCTGGATGATGATTTATGGTTAGTTTTAGAGAGTGCATCATGCTCTAAATGCCATGATAATTTGTAAACAATAAGACAGTCTACATGATTGGCAGTGAAAAATATCTCCATGGAAATATAGTGTACTTGTATTGATAATAGGCCTCAACGTTTAAAGGACTCTGTTGCAGCTAATGGAGACCACTTCGACTAAGCTTTTTATACTTTTAATTGTTTATTAAACTAACACATTACAAAAGTAGTAAATGTCATTTGTCATTTTTTTTCTATGTTACAACATTTATGGCAAGTACAGGTAAAGATTACTCTGACGATGCTTGTACATCTCATAAAGGCTTAAAAGACTTATTAGTTTTCTAAGTATAGGTAAATGTCACAGTAAATTTGGAAACGATTATGTTACAGTTATTCTATTATAATTGTATGGCTCGTATAGCTGCTATATCGCAGAGTGTCACATGTCCAATTTCACGTATATCTTCTAAATAAATCACAAGGTTGAATATCGAACCACAATATACCGATTCGGTAAAATTTGAAAGTAGCTTATAATCTATCGCTATTGTTGCATCGTCAATAAATAATAATTGATAATTGTTCTTTGTTATTTATGTAAATAAATAATATGTCGATGATAAAACGTAGAACATACCGTCCATTATCTTTGAATATTACATCATATAGATGGACACGCACCGTCATAATTATTATAACACATCCTCATAACAAGAATGTTCGATTATAAAATTATATAACGTAGTATGATGGCTACTTAGAATATAATTTATCTAGAATTTTCTAATTGTATCCAGGAACCAAGAAATCATCAATTAAAATGAATATAATTTTATTATATGTTAATAACTTGTATGAACCATGTATGAGGAGACATCTATAGTATGCTTGAGGGAAGAAAATAAAGATACACCGGCGTTTTTTTCTGCGAATGTGTATGGGAGTCGTAATTTGTTATATTACATGAGACCACCTATGCAATAGGAAATACATAATTGTTTATTTGCTACGCTCTCACGTCTAAATCGCTGACCAGATTTTGGGACCCAGAGATGTCAATAGAGTATCTTTTAACTACAGTCACTTAAACGTACATACCGTTATGTATTTAGTTGTATTAGTAGTATTTTCATTGTATGATGCAAGCGGAGCTGCGGGCCGGATCCTATAATTTATATAGGTTCCGCAGACATATATTGTCTATATGAGTATATATTATAAAATAAAATCCTTAAAAGCTTTTTCACATCACACATTAAAAAATCGATACAGACGTATGTGATCGATTCTGTCAAACCATAATGAACGATTTTTTACGTGGTTTTCATCAAAGCATATAACGATACCTGAGGAAGGTTTTATTGTAAAACTTAAGCTAGCAAATCAACGCCTGTTCTTCACGGGCGAAGCCAGGGTGGATTGCTAGTACACAAAAATGATGTGTATAATTATGATTGTAAAATAACCGAGTTTTTTAAAATGTTGTGTTATTTCTACGACACAAATAGCTAAGCATCCACTTTTATGCCTATCTGTCATTCAGTTCGAACTGAAAATAAAGGATTTCAACGGGATACCTCATTTCTAAAATACTGAAGGTTCCGTCACAAAAGGCAAAAACCCTTAAGTAATGGATACGCGTGTGAAATCTCGCTGAGCTAACATTAAATATTTATGTATATTAATTGCATATGAGGTATTGACAACTTATACGTGGGATATGGCGTGCTACATCCAGTTAACTATAAAGATTAATTTACTTTCTACAAACATTGATCGTAAGATAATCCGTGATACCATTTAAAATTGGTCCATTTTTTTAGAGAAAGCAAGCGGTATGGTACGCTCTAGTGAACGTGGTCAAGTGGACCGATCTAGCTGCTTCGGTCGTTTCACCGATGTTACAGAACGCATTCCTGTCATTACCAGCGGTCCGTAATTCTTTTTTTTTATAATTTAAGAACAAAGCAGCACCAATCGCATGTTGATATAATTAGCGACATTCCATATTGTTACTTACCTCGTTAATAAATATACTTTCCTTGTCTAAGAAATACTTCCTTCCTGGTCTACACTTCCCGAAATCTCACTTACTCTCAATGTTATTTTATTTTTTAATAATGTGAGTTTACACGGGCTCATACATATTTGCACTGTAGGGGGCATGCAGATGCATTATAAGATACAAATAAGTTTCTCGTTAATTTCTAATACTGGCTCTAGTGAATTTTTTTGTATGAAGGCGTTAATATGTGAAAATGTTAGTCCAACTTGGATAATTCTTTAAGTATTAGATAACATATTTATCGAGGACAATTATTATACGTATACCATTACGCTACGATCAAAAATAAAAGATGGCCTATGTAAGGTAATTTCTCATGTCGGGATGCATCTCTCCCATCTGCGGGAGACCGGGGGATCCGAACGCCTTTTGGCTCCTAACCTAGTATCGTCACTGCACTAGCATTCATAGCAATCCAATCAGGCCGTATTATGCTTCTCTTCGCTTCCACAGCATACGTTCAGGTCAAGCAGCGCAAGGTAAAGCCACGGGACGCAAGTGATACATGGATAAACATTTGTACCAACTGTCGCTGACGGTAATTTCCAACGGATGTAACCGAGTGAAATTCATGAGGGCCGAGGGGCCTATTTATTTCTTAAATGCACCTGCAAACGCTACGGCTATGCAGATGCGAATGAGCGTCCGCAATCTCTCGCAATCAGATTAACATCCTATAGTCTAAAGAAATAAAGTCAAACGAATTATCTGTATGAACCTTATAATGATGATATGAAATATGGTGATGACTGTTAGATATCTTATGTCACATTATTAGGCAAAATTCTTTTAAGATATCTACTATTAATTCTCGTTCTAACTTCTTTTTATAAGGTAAACGAGAAATCGAAGACTTTTCATGACTATTAACGCCCATGAATGAACATCAGCTTAGTTAATACGCAATAACCTACCGGCTACTCGTAAACCGTGTGAAAATAGAAGATGTCATTTTACGCCGGTGTCCTAGGTAGCGGTAGCTAGAGGTATCTCCTCTCACAAAAGGTATCTCGAATAAAATTGCTAAAGAAAAGTCTACTTCTACAAAAAGTGACTTTACCTAGATTATGGGTATTTAAATAACTATATTTTTCTATTTTAAAAAGTAAATTCCTTAGGTTTAGCGTTTAGGAAAGCGAAGTGTCGAGTGACCGTTCACCAGGTGGGCAGACGATCTCCGTGCAGTAGATGCTCCGGGATGGATGCGAGTATCAAAAGTCGGCCATCTTAACTTTAATTGAAAGAGACATATGTCCGTCTAGCAGTGCACCGATAAGGGCTGATAATGGTGATGATTGAGAATATCCTTAAATAAAAAAAAAACAAAAGCATAGCTGTCACAAACGAGTAGGTAGTTCATGTTTGAGAAGATCGTTGGTGTGGAATGCACTAACCGTGTAATACAGACAGTTTGTACCATAAATGTTGCGGTAAGGCTCCGACTTTCACGACACTCGCGAGAAATCATTTCTATGAAGTCGATGACACATTAAAGGTCGCTTTAAACCTAGATTGATACATGCTGGAGATGGTTGTAATTACAAATACTTGCACACTTTTTGTTTAAGAACTCTGTTGCTGTAAATGTTACACGAGGAAGTGGCCTTGCTGAATTAAACTGATTCAAATGGTGTTCACTTTTTTTGGGTTCCGTACCTTAATAAAAATAGAACCCTTATAGCAAAGCTTTGTTGTCTCTCTGACTGTTTGTATGTCGGTCAAGACCAAGTTCTCGGGAACCCGTGGAAGGATAAAACTAAATTTATTGTTGTAGACTAGGGGTCCGCAACCACTTGCAGTTCAGAAAAGTCATACGATCAAGTCTAGACAATAAACCGTGGGCATATGTTCTATGGGATATCACTAATACTAAATCCTTTATGGTACTTGTAGTTGCTTGACCTATCAGAATAAAATTTGGCAAGAAGTAAGAACTCCGTAAATTATAAATACATCACTGGGAAAATTATTACAAACTTATATTCGAAGTTAATTTCATATAAAATGTATGAAATAAACTATAAATGTAAGTTGTGCGAATATCCAATGGCCCATTGAAGAGGAGGAGGTGTTTGAGGAAGGGGGAGCGACTAATCTGGTTAATTATTATGCAGATGTTTATGTGTGTCAGTACATATTATAAAACAAAACCTAGCCCGATCTATTTGCCTCGCACAAAACATACTATTTGTGAAAATTTTAGCGCTTTACTACAACCATAAATCAATCCCACTATCTGCCTCCATATGGATTAATTCGATATAATCATATACGAGATTTAACAGCGAAACAAACATAAGGATATGAATTTACATCGACAGCAGACAGTTCCAGTGTAGATTTCCAAATAAATAAAATTATTACAATCACAAGTCTATAAAATAACATGACGTAATCTAATATTAAGGAAGATCCTTCAAAAGTGTGAACTCAAGTATGGCTGACAAATAACGTTTCTTAACAATAATGACGATCCCTATATGGTATCAATAAAATATAAAGATATGCAATGGTTTTTACGCCAAAAGTAAATTACCGAAACTTCTTTAGCTCTAAAGAACTTAAAGCTGAAAACATGCTAGTTCTACAGTCGGGCCGGATTATAATTATGTACCAAGAAGATTTTTGCCATGGTTTTAAATGTGTTTGATTGTAGAAGCACACTTTATTTTATAGAATAGGGGGTAAACGAGCAATCGGAGCCATTTTACGACTACCGACGCCCATGAACATCGAAATATGCACTACGTCGATGCGTTGCCTCCTCCCCCGCCCCCAATAGGCCAGTGGCTACTCACACGCCGCACGAAACGTACCGTAGGTGTCACTTTACGGCGGTATCAAGTGACCGAGAGGTACCTCCCCGGTCGTGCCGACCCAATTCCGATGCGTAGGAGCACTAGGACTGGCACTACCTCCTCCTATGCAGCATGGCACTACGTCTTACAAAAAGATATTAACAAGCCTTGGTTTTTTTTCTGTTCACTTATCAGCAGAGTTTTGTTCCTTTAGTTTGTTCCTTGAGTCCTCCTGAAGTATTGGCCTTAGAATGACCTTGGACAAGACAAAGGTCATGTTAAACGAACTCGTTCTCCTCAGGCCGATCAACGTCGATGGTGCTATTCTCGAAGTTGTAGACGAATACGTCTACCTTGGGCAATTACTGCAATTAGGTAGATATAACTTCGAGAAGGAAGCCGATAGAAGGATTCATTTGGGTTGGGTAGCAATCGGGGATCTTTGTCACATTCTCACGTCGCCTATGACGGGCCGAAACATGGCCTCTTTAGGACTGGTCCGCAAGTCTGCGGTAGCTCAACGGACTATTGAACGTGCTACGTTGAGTGTTTCCCTGACCGACAGAATTCGTAACAATGTCAAAAGGCAGAGAACTGAAGTATCTATATATAGGTTCGCTGAAGTGGCAATAGGCTGGTCACACACTCAGAAGAACAGATGGCAGATGGGCCAGTAAGGTTCTGGAGTGGATGCCGCGTTTAGGAAAACGAAGTGTTGGTCGACCGTTCACCAGGTAGGAAGACGATCTCCTTGGAGTAGCCGGTCCGGGATGGATGCGAGTACCAGGAGATCGGTCATCTTGGCATTTATTGAGAGAGGCATATGTCCAGCAGTGGACCGATAAAGACTGATAATGATGATGATGGAATTGCCATAAAAAATGTAAAAAGTTTACATTTTGATATACTGACTTGATATATTACGTAAAAGAAAATCATTCCCGTTATCAAGAAGCATCTAACGACACATCTTACGCGAAAATTCGTTCAGTCGTTCAAGCTGTAGGAGAGGAAAGTACATAGAAATGTACATACATACATACATACATACATACAAACTCTCTAAGAACGTTACGCTCCTTCTGGTGCAGTGGTGTAAACATCACAGTAGATCGAATGATACGACTTAGTATGCGCGTTAAACGACAAAAAGGTAACATTAAATCCACACTACATATGCCTACCAATAACACAAATGTCATATAAATAATATTACGATAATGTTTTACTTGTAAGCATTGTCCTCAATAACCAGGATGGTCAACCTTCTACTACACGCCGGAACAGTTAAACTCGATCAAAATCTTTATTTGTCCAAAAAAGGATTGGGAAACATTGACTAGACCTCAGGACAGTCGAATCTGGAGCAATATTTCTAACGTGGAATTCCAGTGGAATACTCGCAAAAACCAACAAACCGTTTGATCTACAATTTATCACTTCAAACCAGTTCTTGATGGTGAACACTAGAACACGGCGTTCAATAAAGAGATAAAAATGATAATCTATTATTTCTACTTAAACCCGGAGCGTCTGCCGTCTTGAAGTTTAACGTAAAAGTTATTCCAATGGAATTTTCGAGAAACTTTTTAACTTAACTAGTGATTCTTGGGAACAGAGAAAAATTAAATACTTTATTAGAAAAATGCGCACTGTCTAAATTGTTATGTGCAATTCTTGAATAAGTTCAAAAGAATTTTTGCTTGATATCATTTTCTTGACCAATACCTAACGAATAGTTATATAATTCATTCGAACAAACAAACTAAATAGTTGTAATATATAAATTACATACATACAAGATGGTCGCGAAAGAAGAACCCTCCTTAATTGCAGTCAGGTAAAAAAATAATTAAAAGAACAAAAATCTTTCATAAAGGAGGCGGACGCATCCGCCATGTTTGATGTGTTTTTAACGTCATTTATTTAAGTACACATGGGTGTTAAGACGAATGTGAAAATACCTGAAATATGTAGATCCGCTCAGCGGTTCTAGAGACATGAGTAATAAGTAAGATAACCATTCCTTTGCAGACGGACGGGAAAAGAGCGCCTCCATCAGGATTCATTGGGCATACGCATTGGGTATTATTAAACTTAGTAATTGATTGGTACATCTACCCCTAGTTTATATAACAACTAGATTAAAGCATTGCAACTAAATAATATAATAATTAACTATTATCAAAAAGGCAATAAAGAAAAATATTTATTAGCTTTTTTTATATCCAGATCTTTTGAGAAAACTTTTGTAATTTCCTTAGGAATCTTTGTTCAAACAAGTGAATAGATTTCTAAATCGTGCCGTTGCGATGATGTTATGTGTCCCTGGTAAGTCTGTGTAGAGAATCGCCTCGCATGCCTCGTAGAGGTTACACACATGAAGAACACACACGTACGTAGGACCCTACGGTCTCGAAAAATCTAGGTCTCAGTGCAGCTAGACAACATCAACGGGAAATATTTTTCTACATTGTGTGTTTCTTCTATTAAAAATTCATATTATTTTATACATTTCAATAGTAATTACTTAATCTAACAGTATTACGTTATGTGTGTATGTATTATTTTAAAAACTGTTGTTTTGTACGTTTTTGCATTTCACAAGTCATTAAAATCTGTTAACGTTTTAAAAATATCATTCTGTGTTTTAATTATTCTGACATTGTAATTTTAAAGAGTATTAATTGGTATGTTCTTTGTTTCAGGTCCACAGAATATGTGTTTGTGATTTTGTCGGTTGCAGAATAAAATTTATATGATTGTGTTTGTGAAGTGATGTGGTTAACGGACACGATAAAACAAATGAGGCGACGAAAAAGCCGGTGTTACCGAATACAGCGGCAGTGCAATGAAACAAAGTAAAATGTTTACTATCATTGGTGTTTTATCAGGATGCCTCGCTTTAGGTGAGTTTGACAATTAAAACAAAAAAAAAATACTGTCAAAAAGATTTTGACAATCATTATTTTTTATTTTAAAAACAACAAACTAACGTAATGATAAGTGTACGTAATCCGATGCCATCAGAATGACATCATAAGAACGATTTGTGTGAAACACATATATGGATATCATCGAAAAAGACGATAATGGTGATGATAGTGATGATAGACCGTAGCGATATTCGTCCAATCCTTATAAAAAAGAGGAATAGAGATCTAAAATTTATCTGTAAATATTACTTTTAGTAATCAATTTTTTTATAAATTCACAAACGATTTTATTACAAGAATCTATCCTACTCACCCTTTGAACACGTTTTGCAAGTGTGATTAGAATTCCTGGGAGCATTAGATGTTCTTAGAAAGTACTAGGATATAAGAAGTGGCTAGCGAGTCTAGGCTAGTATACCCGTATGTGGCACACGTATCTCTAAAGTCCAGTTTACACGTATGCACACATAAATAACAGTTTTTCTATCCCTGTTGGCGTTTCACTATTTGACGTAGTTGTATAATGTGTTAGAGAAGGACAACAGTCTCATCTACGTCTCCAGCAGCATTTGACGTTCACCCAATACTAGAACGTTAGGACTTTGCATAAAATAAAAAAGAGTGCATAGTCCATCTCGTTCTACTAGTATGCGGTTTGAATATATGAAGGAGATATGACGTTTGTGTTCAAACACGCCTCGTCTCCTATTGTTGAATACTAAGGACACATAAAAATAGATATCCTTAGTGACGTGTGAATCTGATGCGTTATACGGAGGAATTGAAACAAGAAAGTGAAGTAAGCTTATCAATTACCATCTGTAATGATGTAAACTGCCGCACAATAAGTAAACTACCGCTACTGATGAGATTTTTTTAGAACTAGATCATCTTTATTGGCCCATCACCATCTATTTGTGATTGTTGCAACGCTTACGACTGTAGAGTCCTATTTGAGCACTACATATCGTGCTACCTCGATCGCTCACCAGTCGAGCTTTTACAGCACGACGCATTTTTTTTCTAACCAGTCTACTTCATGTTGTATAGTTCAAATATCACTGTGCCATGCCGATTTCACTATTGACATGTCGTCGCGTTTTTTGATAGTGGAAATTCCCAAGTTGTCCTTATATAGAACTGGCTCAAAAAATTTATTCGTTTTTTTTTTCGGAAATACATGTACTGGGTGGCTTTTGTGTAAACTATTGAAAATACATAGATCTGATTATTTATCTTACCCGCCGCAAGTCGCAGCAAAGTTGGAGCAAACATGGATTATAATAACAGATATGCTTCTTCTTTTTAACCTTTTTTTTTTAATTTTATTTATTCTATTTAATGTCACAAAACAAAATACACAATGCATCGCGTTGGGTCTGTTAACAATAACGACGCGAGATCCAGTCGCCGCAGCTAGACCCTAATAATACTACTTACACTACACAGGTCCGTGTGTAGTATTTTGTTACACATCAATTATCACTTATTTATATAAACTGTTTGTTCACACAAGTATAAAATATCAAAAGTATTAATTCACACTATCAATTACAAACTTAATGAAGCATACCAAAAACAAAATATTTAAGACCACACTAGTGTATGTCTTTAGGACAAGGTACAGCGTACAAAGCTTAAAGTCATGTCACATCATATGTAACGGAATATTTTATCAACATTTGTGCTGCGGAAGTGAGCTATTCATGCAATATACAAGCTAGTACTTCACTACGAAATAAGCTTAACGAAATTGGAAACCTGACTGTTTATTCGCCATACACTTTCGATAATGGATGTCCGTAAAGAGATATATGTATTTGATAAAAGGTTATATATTCATGCTAGAAATGCTCGAAATAGACACAGATTTAATGTACTGAGTAACGAGTAATACTTTTCAAAGGCACTGTATACGTCTAAATAATAGGATCCCAGAATACGTTCAAAATCTTTCAATTAATAATTTTAAAAACACCGTAAAAGAACGTTCGTGGTAAAGGTAGTAATTGAATTTTTGGAAGATACTAAACCTAGGTAATAGAGCTCCACCTAGCCAGTTTTGGTATTCTTGTTTTAAATGTAATAGAACTAAATCTAACTGATGATAGGGTAACAAACGAGCAGGTGGGTAGTGCCTTAGCTACATCCAGACTGACCGCCACTGCCTATATATAAAATTCTCATGTCACAGTTAGTTAACATTACTCCTACGAAACGGCTCTACGACTACTTCCAAATTTTCTACGCAAATTTAGTACGTCAGAGAATCGGTTACTATTTATTTTTTATATCCCAAAAGATAAGGTTTGTTCACCTAATCCGATGAAACAACGTTTACCGTGTCAATTAGTCTATAATATGTATATATAACACCGCAATGCCACCCAATGGTGGCATTGCGGTGTTATATATATTAATCTCGAAATCTCAGAAGCTATAACGCCAACAAACTTAAAGTTTAACAGGTAAACTACCTGTTAGTCGAAACTCCTAGAGGTGAGATTTTGGGGTGGATTAAGATAAATGTTTATACAGAAGACCGCATATATATTTTAGCATGAAATTAATGCCTGTATCAAAGATATTATAACCATTTTATTTATAATATTACCAGGGAATATCATTTACACACTCATATTATACAAAATCAAGTATTTATTTGGCGCATTTTTCTCTATAACGAACAAGTCACCGATTTATGTGTGTATATTTTCCGAATATACCTATATAACCTTACCTTGACAAATCACCATTGGGTGGCATTGCGGTGTTATATATATTAATCTCGAAATCTCAGAAGCTATAACGCCAACAAACTTAAAGTTTAACAGGTAAACTACCTGTAAGTCGAAACTCCTAGAGGTGAGATTTTGGGGTGGATTAAGATAAATGTTTATACAGAAGACCGCATATATATTTTAGCATGAAATTAATGCCTGTATCAAAGATATTATAACCATTTTATTTATAACATTACCAGGGAATATCATTTACACACTCATATTATACAAAATCAAGTATTTATTTGGCGCATTTTTCTCTATAACGAACAAGTCACCGATTTATGTGTGTATATTTTCCGAATATACCTATATAACCTTACCTTGACAAATCACCTATTAATTGAGAAATGGCCTTAATTGAGAATTGAGAGATGGCCAGTTGCAATTCGTCCGTGTCGTGAGTTACCGGTGGCTCATAGGATGAGCCGGAGGAAGGATGGCAATACATCTATATAACCTGCGAATAGCCATCAGTCATAGGTGAAAGCCTGAAACTACTCGTCAACATCATATACATTGGTTGTTGTTGAGATAAAAAAAAAATCTCAGTACTGAAAAACTTAGATCTCTTTAAAGGAAGGCTAGAAACACTAAAGCCCATGAAAACTGTTCCTGAGCTATAACACACCAGCTGCGCTGTGGGGACAACGTGATCCGCTTGGAAAGTGTCGATTTGACACGTATCACGTTCTAATAAAACTCAACATCAGTTCCTCGATGGATTCTTGCACTCTACACAACTTCTGGCACCCTGGTACTATTCAACGCACACACGTCGCGTCGCACCGGGCCATTTCCATATCAAGGTCGTGTGAACATTCAACTACATGTTTTATCTCATTCACTCATCGAGCTGGATCATAGGTGTGACAGGGTTATATATACGTTTAAACTTTCACATGCAGCTACAACTTTCTTATTCTAAGTACACGTATGAATTACGGTTTCGTGGATTCAGTTACCGTACATAATAGTTTTTACGTTAACAGATAGTATTTAATTAATGTACAGATAATAGGTAATTTATTTCTAGTAGATAATATTAGAAAATAATAAAACTAAGTAGATATTTATAGTGTGTTGCCGGGAAGTAAACTTTCCGTTAAGCACATCTTCACACACTCTCACACATATCTAAGCACGGTAAATGACACATGTAAGCTGATATTCTTACCCGTACTTTAGGAACTCATACTGAGTTCCTAAAGTACGGGCCATGAAGGGAAGAATGGAATGATGAGTGAAAGTCGACGGGCGAACGAAAACTATCGATGGAATACCAATGTAAATGTGTACCCGCGAAATGTATTTTATGAAAAGATGTATGATATTACGTCTCATTGAAAGGGGACTAACTATCTAAGGAAGATAGATTTAAAGTGGATAGAGAAGATAGATATAAAGTAAAAGAAATGTTAGATATCGACTACTATTGACTGTAGAGTTTGAACTGTAAGTAGCAATAAAATTTAAATATTACTTAATTGCGGACACTACAACAAAATTAGCCCGGTATACCATCTATCTACTGTAGCAATAGGCGTATTCGTTTGCAAAAGCTTTTATAGCATAAGGGTCAAACGAGCAATCGGAGCCTTTAGATGACTACCGACGCCCATGGACATTCGCATGATTGTTACTTATATGCGCTGCCCTCCTATCAGCCCCCCCCCCCCCAATGGGCCACCGCGCAAAACCTAGCACAACAATGGAATGTAGTGTTGTTAATGCAGTTATATTCATAACCATTGTTTGACTTAGATTAATATCATGTCTAGTGTCATTGAATTGTTAGAGGCTTTTCCGTATATTGTTCGGATGTCACTTGCAAGGTAACACGCACGTTGCACGCAATATGCGATGATGTTACATTATATTGCCTCTTTTATAGTGTAATATCGTTGTACATCAAATGATAAGACTATTGAGTACGTGTTTATGAGTTATATGCATAAAACATAATATTAAAAAATACCTGAACGAATGAGATATTTTCGACATGTATTAGTTAAATATTTTTTAGACTCTTAAAAGCTAATACAGCCAGGAAAATTTACCAATTAACTTCATATAAATTGGGTTGTTGAGATAAAAAAATATAATATCAATAGAATTCTACCACTACCAAAATGGTGTACCACCAAAATAGTATTTTTATATAGTTGGAAAATTCAAAATTCCGTTTCTGTTACCTAGATTTGATCAAAACATTTTGATATAAGCATTTAGAGACAATTATTGTGGAGAGATTTTCGCACAATGATATCAGATCAAAAAAATATGTAAACACATATTTCTCAAAGGTAGTAGTTTGCAGCTCTCCGTAATGCACTTTAAGTACGTATGCATTTGCGGTAGGAGTGTTAAAATGTTTTGCCAGAGCACTGCATGTTAAGACAAATTCTTACTGTATTTGGATATCATTTAGTTGTATAATGCAGCTCTATGTAAGGCCGATGTCATAACTGGCATAATTTTACTGTCATGTGAATCTCCTGAACTTTTACAGCTCAAAAGCATTTTGTGAGAGTACTGGAATTCTGATAAGCGCAACGGTGCTATGTTATTTGTATAACGAGCACGTCGCGTCGGTAGACTGTTGTTAATTAACATCACTGCCAACCACCGTTCATTTCGTCTGACAAGTCACAACGTAGAACTAAATTCAGTTCTTAACCAAATTGAGGTTTATGTAACGATAAACAATAAATGTTTGTCTTAAAGAGCTAATTTAGCCGAGCGCCTTCACGGCAACATTGACGTTTTACACCGAACGTATTTAATATTTTACAACTACGCCTTTTATTATCGCCATTACATTTTACTGGCGCTTCGTAACATCATTTAAACCTTTATAAAAATGTGATAGATAAGGCTAGTAAGAGGTTGTGCCACGTTGAATAGGAGGAGGTAGTGCCATGCATAATGCCGGCCCAATTCCGTTGCATAAGAGTCATTCTTATGCAACGGAATTGGGCCGGCACGACTGGGGAGGTGCCTCTTGCTCACTTGTAACGGCCGTAAAGTGACACCTACGGTGTCGCATTTCGTGCGGTTTGGAAGTAACCGGTGGCCCATTGGTGGGAGAGGTGAATAGGAGCGCAACGCATCGGCATAATTATGCTGATGTTCATGGGCATCGGTAGTCGTTGGAAGGCTCCAATTTCTCGTATGTCCCTCTATACTATAAAAAAATATTTAGTATCCAGCAGGAATGATAAAGGAGAATCTAACCTCGAGATGAACCTCGTTCGAGTTTCCTTATGGAGGAAAATCGATCGATAATACAACGAGTACTTTTGACTCCGATGATAAATTGAACTTTTGATGTTATTAAAATATTTTTCTATAAAATAAGGGGGCCAACGTGCAATCGAGACCTCTTTACGACTACCGACTATGAACATCCACATAAATGCTATGCCGATGCGTTGTCCTCCTAGTAAATGTGCCATCTCATTTTAATGGACATATCACATAATAACGGTAAATGATAAAAAGCACATCATAACGCTAAATGATCGAGTGTATTAGATACTATTTTTTCAGTAGAGAAACTTAACTGTAGCCCTAGACGAATTAACATTTTTTTCTTCTGTGTGTTTATGTTAATGTGAGTAAGTAATACTTTCACATATATTTTATGTAGCGTGTTAAGTCTAGAATAGCAAATAGCAACATAATTCTAAGATTGACATTATGAAATATGCAAAAAGTGATCAAAATCTGTCAGCTTTAGGACCAGGTTCGAAATACCTGTAGCGTAGAACCTGTTATGGTGACCTTCAACACAAAAACATGGGTATTCGATCGGACGGACTTGTTCCAAGAGCGCATTAGCATAATATAACAAAACATACAACAGACATTTTCCTTTAAATTCTTTGTTGGTGAGTTCACTCACTCCCTATATCCATATAAGAAAACTCAAATATATTTTAAGCTTAAGGTGGATAGCTATTATTTTATTTCATATATCGAGGATTACAAACTGCCGCAATATAAAGTACTTATTATGTTTAAACATGCTGATATTAAGTTCATAAAATATATGAAAATGTTGCGCCAACGACACTATCCTCATATTAAACCTTCAGCAGCTCGCCCCGGCTTCATCCTGAAGACACAAAAGTCTTCGCTAGTCAGTCGAACTGTTGAGGCTGGACAAGCGCCGCCAACCAGTAGTAGGTCCCTCCGAAAAAAAAAGCCCCGGCTTCATACGGGTTTTTAATGTTATACTTACATTATCATTCTGTTAAGTAAGTGCTCAAAGCAAATTTGATGAATGAAGGTCATATATTTTAATAACATTTCTTATCATCTTGTGTTATTTTCAAACAAGACATTAGGCGAATCCAGGCGATCACCTCGACACTTCACCCTTGCTCTCTTAATTGATTGAGATTTTTTTGGTAGAGTATTGAGTTAATTGAAGGCTTTTATTTACCTATAGTGGATTGAATGTATTGTCACTTCTTGATGGAAATAAACTTTATATAGCATTTCCACAAATATTTAATTTCAATTTATATTTACGACCCGTTTCGACTTATCATCATAAATCTTTCTTTCAAAACTCTCTTTTCTTTTTGTTAGCTCCTCGTTTGACAAATTTGTATTGCTAGATTTAATGTTCAATTTAGTTTGTTTTTAACTTTCTATTGTGGTACAAGTTTTGGAGTCAATTAGATTTTTTTGTTATTTTAATTAAAGTATACCAAATAATTTAAAATTGCGATGACCTGTATGTACAATATTCTGATCCTAAAACATGTTGGTACTATCGACAAGGTGAACACGCAAAGTGAAATAAACTTTAAAGATCAGTGGCCAACATTTTTGAAAGAAATAATAATACTTGACCTATATATAAATTATCCTATCATTAAATAAATGTCAAAAGTATTTGAATTTCGCCCCCTTCTATAACCTTTTTTATTCGGAAATAACTTCAATTTTTCAAACAATAATAAGTCGAACAATAAAAAGAGGAAACAACAATGAAAAGGAAGAATTGAACACGAAAACGTTTCAACGAACCAATAAAGTCAATTTAATCATGAAGCATGAAGCAGAAGGCGAAGTGAAGGACACAACGGCGAAATGTCACCCAGCATGTATGGCTTACAAAATACAGAAATCAAATAAAATTTATGCAGTCAATGGGGATGTTATAAACATATAAACTAAAACGTAGTTCAACGTTTGAAAAGCTGGTCAATACGTTTCAATAGAAGTAGAAAAGTTAGCATTGATGACGTAAACTGTTTGCGGCGTACCTACAAAGTAAATTATAACAAACAAATGTCACAAATGAAAAATAATGCCAAACATATACATATTTTTTTGACAGTTTAAAAAGTTTAAGCTGATATTCTACAATATATAATGTGTATCTTCATTTGAATACTTATTTCCACTATTAGAACCCAACTCCTCTATTTAAAACAAAATCGAATCCTATTATTAAGCTAGAATTTAGTCTTGGTAAAAATGTTCCGTCACCGTAATAGTAATTCTACTTTCTAATCCTCACTACTCAAGTGGTTGGTACTTACAAGGACATAATGTTATTATTATATTTGTATAGCTACCTGCAGAAACATATAAAAATTAGATAGATCGTAAGCTACTGTTGACCTTGAAGAACAGATTGTGAAAAACCAATTAAATACACATTCATTTCCGTATTATGATTCTCTTACTGTATCTAGTTTCATGCATATCAGTGTCAAATTTTCGCCTGTTACAAAACACGCGGTCAGAATATGTAAGTGATAATCGCGGAGTTACGTTGGAGTCGTAATCCAAGGCTGAGTGAAAGTCGCTTTCACTCGCCTCACTGTTTATAAAACAAGTTATGTATAATTAGATGATAAGATAAACCTGCGTATGCATATAATGTATCGGGACGAGCCGGCCTCAGGCTTTCTCTATGTAATGTATTTAAATTTTCCAATCAATGTGGTTCCATTACCGTTAATCATCCATTAACTGATGTTTATGAGCCATTGTCGTATATAGTGGAGCAGATGGTGCGGTGTAGGTACTTCTCTCAGATAATATCAGAGTAAACGTGATGACGTTGTCTATCCAGTTACTTAGTCGTTTGTTTCGTTTTGTAGGTATTTGTAAGTTTCAGTTAATTTAAAAGGATTTACGCCAACACCAATTTTATACCTCTTAAACCGTGCGCCGCTTTTTGTAAATTATATATTTTGATTTGAAAAAAATACGTATAGATATTGATTTGCTCCGTACGACCGTGATCTAAGGTATTTTTTTTTAACTTTAGAGACATTTAATACGTAAATGAAAATTTACTGCTGAACAAACTTAGATTAAAACAATATTTTATATCAGATAACATCAGGTACTAAGCATTGACTTACAAAAATTTTGTTAATCAATGAGAGTCTAATATGTGTTTCCTTTACATCTTTCTGCATCCTGTTGCCCTGGTAAATACGTTCACGCAACGCAACGATTACATAATATGGCCGACGTCACTAATACCGGATTTTACAGCCTCCACAAGGTCTGTTGCTTTGAAGAGAGCAAATTCTCTGGTGGAAAGAGCGTTTTAGTTCATTTGAACCTAGATTATAAAACTGAAGAGATTGTTTGTAAAAAAGCAACTGAATGCGCTTATCTCAGGAGCTACTGACCCAAATAGATATTTAATGTGTTTAACATTTCCATCAATCGAGGAATGGTACAGGCTATATACCATGACCCTGCAACAAATAGGACTGGAGTTACGTGGGTGAAACTGCGGGATCATGCTAGAGTATACTAAGTAACGACTTGACTGGCTCAAAAATTAACAAAGTCACGAGATAATAATGAGAGACATGCGGCCGCGTGTAATTTAAGTTCGGAGGCAAGGGACACAAACCATTTAAAGCCACTTTCTATCTCCACTTATTCAGATTATATCAGACTTAAAATTTTGTTTAGTTTGCAAAGTTTAATCGTCTTACCTAAGATTAAAGTTTTCATTGTATTCGATTACTTTTCTTTAACTTTTTTCAGATTTTAATTAGTTTAAACATGATTTGTAAAATTAATTATAAAATAAGAAACAAATTTTAAAGAATAACCATAAATTATTTTATTATAGGTCCTGTTATCTTTTATCTTATTTTCATGATAGTATTCTTGGTGAGAGATTTTGTAAAATAAATAAAATAGAACAAAATTTAATTGAGAAAAAAGTTATACATTTTTACACATTTCATTACAACAATAGTTACTTATTCTAAGATACACAAAAGTTACATATAATTACCAAACTAAAACAGAAATAATAAAGCATTAAAACAGAAATAACACATAAAACAGAAATAATAACAAAAAGAAAATATATAACTTTAAAAAATGTCGTTGGATAGTCATGAACATAAATAGGCTTAGGGTAACTAAGCTAACAAAAAGCACAACAGTGTATGAAAAATCCCAAAAAGGGATAGGTTTACTGGTTTAAGTATCACCAAATAGGGGATATGTTTCATGTGGTACCTTGTTAGGTGTAACCAACATTACAAGATTATTTCTAGACATGTGTCTATATTGTATATATATTTCATATTTTCACCTACCTCAGTGTCAATTTAAAACGGATAAATAACAGATGTTGGAGGTAGACAAATCATAATGTTAGACGCAACATGGCGCCTACGTAGTTTGGTCCCTTGGATCTGCGACCTTCTCTAACTTCACACTAGTGTTACTGTACAAGGTATTGTATTTGTGATGACGTGATCCACGCGTGCACAATAAGTATTTATAATGTTAAAATATCTGTACAATTAATTAAATCCAAATAAGATATGAAAAGCAAATTGGGGTCCAGCCAAATCATTGGTAAATTTATTTTATTAATCAGGTGGAAATAACTAATAGTCTCAGCTCCGCAATGGAATTCTTGTCCTCCATTTGAGCAATAATTTTGTAATCGCCGGGCTCGTAGTAAGTTCTGCTCTCTCTCACTCTCTCTCCCTCTCTCTGGTTTTTTTTCCATTAAAAAATCTATTGCTCAATTCGAATTTCAAAAACTCATCCTTACTATACAAGGGGTAGTGCTACACATTTTGATTTCAAGTTTATTTTTATTTCCGTACCTGAAAAGGAAAAAAACCCTTATATGATCAATATGTTGTCCGTCTGACAAGACCTTTTCCCGGAAACGTGTGAAAGGATCAAGTTGCGTTATGAGCGCGGTCATGGAATGAAGAATAAAGTTCGAGCTTACATTTATAGAGATAAAATAACGCGCCTTTAGAGAGCTCTAATAATAATAAATAAATCATGAATACTTGCTGATTTGTAGCGCAAATCGACCCCTCCCATCAGAAGGGGGTGAGGAGGCCGGCCTTCTCAGATAGGCCAAATATTAAACGAGCTCAATTATCCTTATCAACGACACCGCAATTGAAACGGCATCCTGCGCGCGCCGTCCCACTAGAGTGGGGAGGGGGCCCGCTTCCCCCCCTTTTCGGTCCCAAAACAGTTACAATAGGGTACGCCCACAATCAACCCGGTGTATCTTATCCCATCTGCGGGAAAAAAGGAAAAGAGGGGAGAAAAGAGGAAAAGAAGAGAGGAAAAGAGGAAAAGAAGAGAGGAAAGGAGGGAACGATAGGGGGAGAGCCCCCTGTCGTCTTCATAAACCTGAAGACACAAAAATCTTCGCTAGTCAGTCGAACTGTTGAGGCTGGACAAGCGTCCCCAACCAATAGTAGGCCGGACCGAAAAAAAAATAAGAATACAGCACGACGCTGAACGATAATTAAGAGAGCTAATGGGGTGAAAGCGTATCCAAAAAAAAAAATGTAACAAAAAACGAAATCGTTTTCAAACAACACTAAAACAGATGTTTTCTATGTTGGCTTGTTTAATGGTTTCTTTTTTTTTTGGATTCAGTGCCGTTGTAGTAGTTTTGTTGCGTTATCAATCTAAAAATTGCCTAAAAAATATTTTTCAATGTAACATGGTAAATACGCAATTTCTAAACACAGGAATTGATTATTTTGCGACGTTGTCGGCTCGTCAAATGTCAGATTTAGGTAATTATTTAAAATGTATGGCGGAACCCAATAAAAATTATTATTAAGATTAAAGTAGACGATATAATCGCATAACATATAAAAAATAATTAAATCAAATTTTGTTTTTAAGTCGTTTTGAATGTGTGAACCAAGAGGTACATCGATTGGTTCTCATGCCTAAAATGTAAACTAGGTTCTCAATATTCAAAACCTATTTTGCATTCTAGATATTTTTCATAGGTGATCGATATGCAGTGCAGCAATGGCCAATTAGTTTAGATGTAAGGATTTTCTGGCATACGGCTTTGTATTTGTAATAGCCTCGCAGGCTGACTCATAGCGATGTCTAAAAGACTACCTTCCTACACATTCCGATGATCTGGTACGATCAGATGAGATTATGTAAGTAACTCATCGAAAGAATCTAGTGTTATTATTATAAAAAAAACTGTAGAAAACTTTTGGATATTTAT
>JAFELO010000072.1:287339-307393 GCA_017140195.1 Eumaeus atala
ATAAAAGGTGATCATAGAAAGGTGATATAAATTATAGGTATTATCAATGCAAGATAAATCTCATAGATTCGTAGGATCGTATGAATAAATGAATGAATGAGTGTGTATCCATCGATATACAATGCTAGCGATACTTTTGTTATGTCATTTGTTACTTCACATGGTGTGACCATATTACCAGACCTTAACAGAGTATGACCAGGTGCTTGAAACAAAATTACTTGTAGGTACATCTAATTACTATGACATTTGCTTCATAAGTACTATACACATAAAAAGGAAATGTCACAAATATGTGACCCTGTTTTTACTATCAGGACTATCAAATAGAAACAATTTATAGTCAATTAGCCAATAATAAAATATATTAAATAAGTAGTATGTCCTACGTGGCGCAAAATCTATGTGATAAAATTATATCAATTCCACCTTTTGTGTTGTCTAAAAATGAGCACCACATCTTCGTTACTGGGTCAGTTCGTCATCTAATATACATTCATTCATTCAATCATTCATTTTATCGATATAACAATGTTCATGTAACAAATCATCTGCTACATTTGTATCACATTAAGTTCTGTGTTAATTGTTAATATTTATATTGCAATAATCTCATATTTTACAGCTTGCTGAAGAAACGAGCCTGAGTAAGGACGAACCCCGTGACGAATGGGAGTTTCCTCGACATCGATTGAGAATCTTTAACATTGTTGGAGAAGGCGCTTTTGGACAAGTATGGCGAGCACAAGCTATTGATATTGACGGTATGATGACCAGACATTAATTTTACGAATTACAGCTCCTATAAACATCCACAAAATTGACATGCATAGGTCATAATACAAATTAAACAATATTAGCTAAACGTGACATCATAGCTAGCACTTTCTCTGTATCTCCTTTTTCATTTAACTCTCTTTGCGAAATACGTATGTGAGTTTAGATAGACAAAGATGGTACTACTTTCACATGTTCCTTTTCTATTCACCATGTACATGGCATGCCTTCTCTATCTATAACATTTATATGGCTGTTATTCATTAAAAGGCTTGCTAAATATTCGACATTAGCAAAACTGTTTTGTGCTTTTTAAATTTTCTGATAGGAAACAGCTCAGTTGATCGTATTCGCTTTATAAAACATAATAATATAAGAATAATACGTGGCATCCGTTGTCTATTTGTTAGGAAATCTCAAAGAATACGTAAGTAACGGACGACGGATGTTTGATATAGGAGCCTAGTAGTTCTAGGGTATTTGCTTTAACAATGTTATATTTTCTTTGAAATTTCTATTACTTTGTGAAGAGACAACCAAGTTTTTTACTTCAATATCATAGTTTCGCTGCATAAAGTGAATTTATTCATAGTGTTAATATAAACGATATGTGTGATAAACTACTTTTTTTAAATATGTAAATATATATGTTTACATTTGACAGTTTATTTCTATTGCAATGATGTGTCTATGTGAATTGAGTAATTGTTTTTATAGATAATAAGCCATGTTATGCAACTCTCGGCGGAGGCTTTTAGGAAGAGGTAGTGCCATGCTACCTCCTCCTATGCAACGGAATTGGGCCGGCACGACCGGGGAGGTACCTCTCGCTCGCATAATACCACCGTAAAGTCACATCTTCAGTGTCGCGTTTCGTGCGGTTTGTGTGTAGCCGGTAGCCCATCGGGGTGGGGCGAAGAAGGGCAACGCATCGGCATAGTAATTATGTGGATGCTCATGGGCGTCAGTAGTCGTAAAAAGGCACTGATTGATCGTTTGCCCCCATATTTCTATTTAAAAAAAGACTACGTGGTAATGGCTATGCATCTTTTAGTAGTTTATCATCATGAATTGGCACTAGCTGTGATGTAACTATTGGGACATTTTCTAGACACTTTCCTTAACTTACTTTCACTGATCACAGTGGGTATACGTGGCATATATTTGTGCACACCGTCAGCTTCACAATTTCAATGGGCCAACTAAAAATTGGCTATTGGACGCAAATGGGCCACCAGAAAAGAGATACTATGTTTATACGATATTTACACAGGTGATGATGTTATTTACACACATAATATTTACTTTAAGGCACATCATAAATTGTATATCGATACGACATACTTATACTGATGCTGTACAATAGCTATGTTTCCCCCAGGAAAGAAAGGTGAGCAAACAGTTGCTGTTAAGACACTAAAGGAAAACGCGTCTGAGAAGGAAAAATCTGATTTGGTACAAGAATTGGTTGTTATGAAGAACTTGGGGACACATCCAAACGTTGTTCGTCTCGTCGGATGTTGTACAGAAAAGGTAAATAAGCAAGTGAAGTTAATAAGTAAATGTTTTCAGTTCTGGTCTAGTTTTAGTTTCATAATAACATTGACTTTTAGAATGTCCACTGTCCCATTAAGGTGACAATCAAATAAAGTGAAATATATTTTATTGCACGAATGGCAAATGGTCATCTGATGATGAATATCGATTCCTATAGAAAAGCGGAAGAGAGAGGAGAAGCAAGTGCTTCAACCCTGCGAGCCATACAACCAATTCATTAAATATTAGAAATGCAATAAAGAACCTCTGTTAAATATTGTGAGAGAGTTTTTAACTTTTATACTGATATTTTTAAGATATCTAAACAGACGTGGAAGAAACCGTAAGGCGCAGTTAGATGTTCATATTTATAGTATTTTCATTAAAATTTAGATGATCAAAAGTACCTAGAGATATTACGAGATTTACTCGCCAAAAGAAATTTGTAATCAAATAACTTTGTTGCTACAAAATATTTAAGTTTAAAAGTTAATTTTATAATATTGTATTTAAATTTACAGGAACCAACTCTGGTCATAATGGAGTTTGTTAGTCTCGGAAAACTGCAACAGTTCCTACGTGACTCGCGTGCCGAGCGACACTACGGAAACACACACGGAGGAAGCCAGTTCCTCACATCGCGAGATCTTACGCACTTTGCCTTCCAAGTAGCGCGAGGAATGGATTTTCTCAGCTCCAAAGGGGTATTATATCAAATGTTGCTATTATAAATTCGCTATTACACAGAATGAACATTCAAAAACCTAATAGTTTTATGATTTTTACAAAAACTTTTTATAAAATAAGTACGCAATAAATGAACATTATCTATATATGACCTTGGAGGGATTCCAGCCAAGGCTGGCGTTATGCCGTAGTGTATAATACGAGTATTTTTCAATATACGATACATACTTCCACAGATTGGTGTAAAATTTCATATACTAGCTGTGGTGTTAATGTCTCCGTCCATAAATTATAAACATGTATGTTTTGTAGATCACGAGCTCGTGTTGCTTGAAAAGGCAATAGTCTAAAACATTAATATTTAATTTGAAGTCGTATTATAAAGTGTTTCCAATATATCCATGATAAGCGAAACTTTTTTTTTTGTTGACACGGGGAAACGCATTTACGCGCGTTCACTGATCCTGGGTGGGGTCCAGTACTGTGTGGGACTCGCGGCACATGATAGTGCCGATTAACCACAGAAACCACCGCTAGAGCCATCAGTGCCGCCCTTGGTAAGGTGTCCCGGAACAACAAATCCTCCACCTCCACAGGTGGTATAGCCCCACTACACGACAACCCCAACGACTTTGGGCAGTGCAATGGGGTGAGGTTCCCATCCTCGGCTCTTGCCCGGTGAGCGAAAGCCCCTCCTCCTGTTGCTCTTTGGTCCGCTCTTCTTATAAGAGGGGTACCGAGAGCGCTATGATCCTTATTATCTTTAACCCCTCCTCTTATAAGATAGGTGTAAAATCCACCAGAGTTCAATTGGCTCCGCCGGGGTTCAACCCAGGCTACTGAGCCGCACCGCCACGACAAGGCGGTGAATCATGACGGGGTTGATAAGCGAACCTGTTTTAAACTCCAGTAGTTTTTGTTATCTACAAGTCTAACATGATTATATTGCAGAACATTTGGGTACCTTTCGATTGAGGCGAATTACAAGCAATTAAATGTTTCGTAATTAAAATTAATTGAGATTTGTGTTCATGTCTTACGTATGAACCTAATATATTTATATACTGTTTTCATGTTACTTTGTTATTTCACTCCAAATTCCGGTTTCTGCAAAAACGAGTTGATTCGAGAGACTCGAGTTCGAAAAATTTTACTAAAATATATTCTTTCATAATAATGTCATCAATTATCTTAAATGTTACAAAGGAATGTAGGTTTATTAAACGGCTATTATCATATTGTATAAATTATATCATATTGTATAATTTTTATTGCCGTCCCCAGGCTATAAAAATATTTTTTGCCTGGGGACGGCAACACTACAATAGTTTCAATTCATGCTGTGAAAAGGAAATCTGAACAACCACATGATCAGCTGTTGACTGCTACACTATGTCCCATTAGACCTATAATGTCATCTGTCGAACCGTATGTCTGGGGGAGACCAATGCCCAGCGATGTAAGTCTTGTGTTGGCTGCTGATGGTGATGATCATGATATCATATAGAGCAGTAATCTTAAAGTGGGGTCCACGGATTCCTTGGCAGTCCGCATTTATCATGGGGCATAAAGTAGTCCATAGGTTAAGAAAAGGCACCTTGCCTAGCTAAAATGCGTCTGCATTCCTTTTCGCACAAGGGTTCGTAGAATAAACTGAGTTTGTAAATACTCCGGAAATAAGTTTAAAGTCAAAAACTACTTCCCTATTTATGCTTGACATTGGCTGTAATTGAGAAAAACCAGACGACTCTTTACTTATTCTAGGCTAATTACTCTTGTTTTCAGATCATACATCGAGATTTAGCGGCTAGAAATGTTCTCATTACAGAAGAAAGAACATGTAAAGTAGCTGATTTTGGGTTCGCCAGAGACATCGGCGGTACTCAGGTTTACGAGAGAAAGAGTGATGGTCGTTTGCCTATCAGGTAGATAATTATGTTAAAAAACGAAATTTGAATTAGTTTCAATATTTAAATTTAACAATGCATTCAGGATAGTCTTATAGAAAACCAAGTGTTGGTTGTGAAATCATTTTCAGAATAAGGGCCAACGAGCATCCTGAGCCTTTTGGTGTCGATTGATCCACATAGACACTCACATTGATATCATATATAGATGTCGTAGTCGTCTTGTTCAAATCACCGTATAACATTGCAGCTAGCCATTTTATAAAACGAGGCCGTTTTGTTATGTGGCTGGCTAACGATTAGCCGGACTATCATTGCGAGACGTTCTTCAATATGGCGGCTGACGTTTGGCCTCATCCAGTCTCTTGATTTTTGTTAGTGATAGTGATCGATACAAGTATGAAATTAGACTAAGTATTTTGAGTGCAAATAAAAAAAATAACATAACCACGAAGGTTTCTCCATATTACTACAAACAACGCCATTGTTGTTGTTGTGTCAAGCAACGCCGCGAGCGCTAAAACTAGGATCTAAAACGTGTCAAAAAGGCGGATAATGATTCACTTTACTTCAACAATGCTAGATTTATAGATTATCATTTTTTTCATTATCAGCCCCTATCGGTCCACTGCCGGACATAGGTCTCTCTCAATGAACGCCAAGACGACCGATCTCCTGATACTCGCATCCATCCCGGACCGGCTACTGCACGTAGAGCGTCTTCCAAACTGGTGAACGGTCGACCAACACTTCATTTTCCTAAACGCGGCCTCCACTCCAAAACCATACTGACCCATCTGCCATCTATTCTTCTGAGTGTGTGACCAGCCCATTACCACTTCAGCGAGCATATTCGTCGCGTGATATTGGATACTTTAGTTCTCTGCCTTATGACTTCGTTACGAATTCTGTCGGAGTTCTAAATTCGGAGCCATGTTTCGGTCCCATAGGTCATCACGGAGAAAACGCATTTATTGCAGACTTTCATCTTCAAGCTCTGCGGTATAGGCGACGTGATAATGTGACGAAGCTTCCGGAATGCAGCCCAACCCAACTGAATCCTTTTATCGGCTTCCTTCTCGAAGTTATATCTACCTAATTGCAATAGTTGCCCGAGGTAGACCTAGTAGTCTACGACTTCGAGAATAGCACCATAGACGTTGACCGGCCTAGGGAGAACGTGTTCGTTGAACATGACCTTTGTCTTGTCGGGAGCATTCATTTAGGCTGTGCAACATTTTCTCCAACGATTTATTAGAATATTTTTTCACTCAGCCGTATTAATCCGGGTAATCGTTGACCCGCCACAAAATGAAACGGCCCTGTTTTTGAAAATAGCTAGCCGTAATGAAAAACGGCTAGGCTTGAAATAAGACTATGCATGAAACGCGATAACTATTACGCCAGTATTATATAAACGAGAAATACCTTTTCGGTACATAGCTCGACTCGACCGCTACGTGACATTGACCACAGGCAACAATTATATTAAGTCGCTCTTTATTTGGCGTAACCATAGATATCGGAAAGAAAAAATAATATCTGTATGGACGTAACATATGTTAGAAGTCAGGTACTGCTAAACGAACAATAATAATGCAATGCAACAATTAGATAGCCTTAAAATACATTGAGTCGTCTTTGCCTGTCTACTTAAAGTGGCATAACATCTATACTCTAAAAAATTCGTCAAATATTCTTTGGAGACTGACCTGAAACAGTCCCTCTATAATACATGGTTCTATGAAAAGCGTATCTCTTGGTATTATTACACAGGCTTAATTTAAATCAGCAGCATGCTCTTAGTATATACCTCACAACAGCAACTTTTCCTCTACGATTTTGAAGACTAGTTGATTTCGCAAAGAGGGGCATTTGCAATTTTGAACATAGGCTTGGGTATAAATGTCACGTCATATATATATATATATATATATATATATATATATATTTTAATTTTTTTTCTTTAATAGCCACATCCGCACTGCACCCATTCACTCGAGATTTGAGTCCTAGATTGTAGGTGTCAGGAAATACTGAAGAAAGTAAGTTGCGGTCAGCTTGGCCGTGCATATTCGAAAAGATAACTCCTTGTGTTGGTTTGTGCCTAGTATTTCTACAGCGTAACGGTGTAGATATAACACAAACATGAAAATAGCAATAAAAACTTTTAAACATTTGACATTTGTCAGAACTTCTGTCATCTCAGGCGACCCGTGACCGTGGTTGCCATGAAACTTCTGAAACGTCAAGCTAGTTAAATAATGAAAAAAACCACGATGAAATCCATAAAAGTAGTTTTTTTGTAACTAAGTACTCGAGTTACATCGAAAGGAGTAGAATAAAAGTTGGTGTCTGTGATGTCAGTTTTTTATTCCTAAGTGATTGCTTGTATTTAAAAAAAATCATCATACATACGGAGAATCTTCGGCAGACATCGCATTTCACCATTCACTTTTATAATTACGTGCCCTGCTTTCTGCACCTTATAAAATACCAATTCTGTCGACATTATAATCTTGGGGTAGTATAATCTTAATATGTCACTTAGAGTTAATTTATAGAGTACCTAAACAAGTCACGGATGATTTTATTAAGAACATAGTTCAATAACTATTCACATGTTTTCATTTATTATTATAGATGGATGGCGCCAGAATCGTTGTACGATGATATATTTAGCGTTAAATCAGATATTTGGAGTTTTGGAGTATTGCTATGGGAGATAGTGACTTTGGGCTCGACACCATATCCTGGATTATCGGCTGGTGATGTCATGCGAAAGGTTTGTTTTTTTTTTTTCATTTGGTCACTTTGTGAACCCATTAATTTTCTAGTTTGACAAATATTTTTTAGGAACGTGACAAAAATAGATAATCATAATCATCAACCGGACGACGTCCACTTCTCATAGAGCGCCATAGGGAGGTAGGGGCCTCCACTCGAGAAAGTTTCTTCCCCAACGGTTATCGGTTCGGCCTGCCCAAAAATTGGTCACGTGAAAGGAAATAATTTGAATTGAATACGAATGCCTGCCACATTTTAAATTAACATTATTACTAAGTTGGATCAGTATTTTATAAACTTATGATTACCACCAAACTATATTAATCACAGAAATAATAGAGATGGACTTTACAATCCGTAAATATATACCAACCAGGTCATGTTGGCCCTATTCAGCTGTAATTCAGTAATAGTACTTTCCTAGTGGATAGCCACTTCTCTATTCAAATTAACGTCAGTGTTTCAATTTGGCTACCTTTATAAGTGTTGATAAGACTACAGTGTTAATATCAGTGAAAACCATGTTAAGATATATGTAATTTCTAGTTAGGAGTTCATTGATATAAATGTAATTTTATTTCAAACAGGTCCGTGATGGTCACCGCTTGGAAAAACCGGAACACTGTAGGCGTGAGTTGTACAATATAATGTATTATTGTTGGGAAGCGGAACCGGCAGGTAGGCCCGATTTCAAAGAAGTAGTGGAAATGTTGGAGCGTCTTTTGTGTACCGAAATGGACTATATAGAACTGGAGAGATTCCCGGACCATTCATATTATAATGTACAGCATTTGGACGGAGAAAAGTTATAAATTGTGTAAAAAAAAATATTTATACGGAATATTTTGTACAGTAATGTAATTTGCTACAGACAAAGACAAATGTAGATTAGTACATTAAAACTGTAAATAATGTTTTATATTATGAAAATTTTAATTACTAGAAGCCTTAGTATAACTTGTAAGTGTTTTGATCGCGTAATTGTAAAATACGTTCCCATTAATACCTAAAATATCTGATTTTATACATATTTTGTCATTTAATACTGTACTCATCCAGGTATCTGGATGTGAGTTGTTAATAAAAAAACTACAATAATATTATCATGTTGAATCATCAAAACATCGCATAGTAGTTAAGTATTGCTTGGGTCACAAAGTCACAACTCATACAGTTTTGCAAGTTAGGATAAACAATACGCCGTTGATCAACTCGTGTGTTACAGAACTGCTTAACATGAATCCAGAAAAAAATATGATAAACGTTTACAGAGCTTCCTGCGATTATAATTGAGATTAATTGTTATTTTAAAAACTTTTCACTTACGTAGTAGTTGACTAGTCCTAGCATTACAATGTTTGTAAGTTTCTTCTTTTGAATGATGTAAAATTGAAAAGCACTGTCCGAGTATAAGGTATGTAATAAATGTTATGTGGCAATATATTGTAGTTTTATTTACATAAACGATTCGTTTATTATAAGCTTGCTGTCGATGTACATGTGGCTACTTGTCGATATAAACACAGCATATCGTGTTAGGTGGCAATTATTATTAAATTTTGTTATAATTACTATTATAAACAAAAATTTGCTAGACATTAAAATTTGTACTATTCTCATAGTGTGAAGAAAATATCTTAAGTTTATAAATAAAATTGAGTTCTTCGGCTGTTTCAATTTCTTTATCAATTGTTGTATAAAATTAAATAATTAATGTAGTTTGATATGCTGTTAGTAACATTATACAATATATTATTAAGAATACAACATTATTCAATTTAATGCATATTCATTCTTAAGTAGAAAACATTATGACTATATTAAAATATAATTAAATTGTATCGTCTATGCCCGTGGTTTCAGTTCCTAACCGCTACAATCCTCCCGGGATCGCGGTAGTTGTAGCGTAGTTGAATGCACGGTACTTAAAAATATATTACATAAAATATTTTTTTTTAATGTATTAAAAATATCTATTTAAAAGCATAATAATTCGTTTAAAGTAATTTTAGTAAAATGTAGTTCACAGATATCTCTAAAAGCAACGTTATAGTACCAATAACGGCGCCCACGCCTAACGTCAAAAACCCGCACTGTAAATGTTCGAGAGTTAGTGCAGTAACTTTATTCTTATGTCCATGTAAACTACTTAGAAGTTTGGTACGATTTTTTTTGTTATTAAATTTAAATCGTCGTCTCACACCCTCGTTTATCCCTAACTGTTTGTATAAATTTAAAGTGTGAGAAAAGCTTTTCATGAATGGAAATCCTCGCAGTGAAATCATTTCCATAGATATTGTGAACATATCAATATTCAGAGCAAAGTATGTATATTTTCCATATGCATCATTCAACTCGGGCATTATAGAAGATAAATGAGCAAGTTCTAAACGGCTACAGAGTACAGAAAAGTTTTTATGCACTGTTACATCAATCAAAGCTTTTGTCATATTATCAACAACAATCCATCTTTCTCCAATAGAATAATCAAACGGATCACTTGAATTAAGAAACAGATCTTGCAACTCTTCGAATCCGCCAAATTTCAGACCACTCAAAACAAGTCCTTCGACTGTATCAATTTGTTGATCAAATGTTGGGTTTTGTAAAACAATTATTAATTTGGTTTGATATGCTGTCAATAAAATTATACAATATATATTTAAGAATACAAAATATAATCGTAAGCTTTCCTTAGCGGGACGAATGTAGGCGGAAAATCCAAGATATATAATAAAAGTGTTTAATAAGCAGTGGTCCAACATTTTACAGTACAGCGAATCACCACTAAGTTGCCCTAACAACTTCCAAGTGAGGACACATACAATAAAGCCAGCGATTACGGAGCACCAAACGGAAATATTGTAAATGATTGTAAGGGCCACCCAGGGCGGAGCTGGATTTGAACGTGGCACAATCCATGTATACGAATCTGCTAAATACAACGAACTACATTCGAAGTCCTCGTGGACATCAAAATCTGGAAAGATACCACCTAAGAGCATTTGTGATTTTTTAGCAACAAGTTTCCGTAATGCTCCATTCCATTTTCCTGTTTCGTCTCTCTCTCCTCTAAATACGTTGACGAACGTATACTGACTTGAAAAATTAAACTTTGTTAACAATGCTTTAATAAGCTCCTTTTCTATATTAGGATCGTATATATATTTACTCATAAAAGGATTTCTTTCAAGTGCCAATATATGCATTTTACATTTATGCATATTATTTGGAAGTTTATTTTTAAACGTAGCTTTCTTATATTTCAGAAAACCGTGATTACATACATTCTCGACGATCAGTCTATTGTGAGCCGTTTCATTAAAATATCCGCAGTATTTCGGAGGATCATATGGTCTCCATCCATATATGATTGCATTACGAATATTCCGCTTATCAGGCACTATCAATATAACGTCGATAGCATTATAATTAAATAAACACGTTATAATATTTTCTGCAAACTTTAAATTTTGTTCTCTTGTTAAATTCGAATAAATTAACACTACGAATTTCGCATACGGATTCCAGAAGCGAGATTTAATAATATCACTTGCTAAGAACGAGAAATCATTAGCGTCGCCAACAATAATTACATAATATTTTGCTAAAGGTGTCACTTTATGTTGCTCCATGTGCACTAATCTCACATCATATAATTGCTCTTTTTTACATACATCAGTGGAATAATCTGGTCCTGATAATTTGATTGTAAATTTCATACTGCGATGAATACTTTTCAACAATTGACTGCGTATATTGAATACTATTGTCGCAGTATCTTTTGTTTCAGCGAATATCAGTGTCCCAGGATTAACAAAGCTTTCATCAATTATATTAGTAATGCAATTAACATAATCGCTGACAATAGTCGGCCCATGCGGATTTATGACTGCTCCTACACAAACCACACAAATTGTTATTACTAAATACATTCCGTCGCGAGTAACAGCTGCATAAAGCTTAAAAAATATAATACTGTATGCTAGTAAAAAAGATTTCGTGATGTGTTGCAATTTGCTTCTAGCGCTGGTAATTCATTTTTCATGTTTTATGTAAGTAAAACGGATTAAAGGCCGGATTCAAACATTATTTGTATGATTTGCTATGAAATAATACTCGGAAATGTATCACGATTTCCAGTTATTTTATAACAAAAATATTGCTGTGTTAAAAACATAAATAGCAAATAATTTGTTAAAACGTTGATTGAGATTTAATTTTGTTACAATTTTTAATTATAATTTTTCTACATGGCATGATCGTTTTAATTACTTTTAAATATCAAATGTTTGCTGCTTTCAATTTTTTTTATCTTATTAGGCTGTTTTTTACGAATTGTAATGAGCAAACCATTGATTAAACGATTAATGTAATTACCGCAAATCGGCTGAATAAGTCGGCATACATTAATGTACTCTAACATTTACACGATGTTAGGGGCATTAGGCCAAAATTCCTAGCGCGTAACATGTACAAATGGCACTGTGCCATTAATGACACGCTACCTTGGCAGTTGGTACGAAAAGTCATAAAAATAATTTATATGGACTATATACTTTTTTTGTAATTTTTATTTAAAGGCTTTATAAGATTAAGTCAGCCTTGCCTTCAAGAATGGAGGGGAGTAGCATTAGATCGGTCGTCTTGGCATTCATTCACCGGCCCTGGATGGGGTCCAGTGGTGTGTGGGTCTCGCGGCATATGATAGTGCCGAATACCCACCAAAACCACCGCGAGTGCCATCAGTGCCGCCCTTGGTGAGGTGCCCCGGAACAACAATCATCAGGGCACCTCGACGGCTAGTCAGCCCCCTAAGGGACAAACTCTACCTCCAATGATGAGATTACTACAGGACAACCCCACCGACTTTGGGACAGTGCAATGGGGTGAGGTTCTCATTCTCGCCCCTTGCCCCATGCGCAATTGCGTCACCTCCTGTTGCTCTTAGGTCCCCTCATCTATAAGGGGGGTACCGAGAACTATTCTTCCTTCTGATCTTTAAGCCCCTCTTCTTATAAGAGGGGTGCAAAGGTCCCCCTCGGTTCCATTGGCTTCGCCTGGGTTCGCCCCAGGCTAATAAGCCCCACCGCCACGACAAGGCTTGAACCATGGTGGGGAAGATTAAGTCAGCCTTACAACCACCGAAAAAAATAATTATAAACTTAACTCTAAATCTCTTATATATAACGAATGGATAACGAATCATAAGAATAAAAATACATTAATAATAAATAACTATATGCTTTAAATGGGTTACATTGGGGTTTTACCCATTTAGTATGTTTTGTCAAAAATACTTTAGATATGATCAAAATCTAAGGCTATGCTATTGAAAATTGTCAGTTTTATCCTCATTAAAAACATGGCCAATATTATTTTTTAGCTATATAAAACTGTGTAACGGTAAAAGTGCCTTCCGTTGAATAACAAGTTTCATTCCATAAACGGAGAAAATTAGGTAGAGATCCTAGTTTTACTTAAGCTTCACACGGCCCTTTTACAACAACAAGAACAACATCTTCTTTTACTTTATTTTAAAGCCCCTGTTTCTTTAATTAATGCAAACTTCCTGACTTAGATTATTTAATACTAATGTTAAATGATGTAAGCTCATATTACTTCGCTTTATCTTTTGGTTCGATCTACGTACATGCAGATGCCAAGTATATGGTAAGGCAACAAGGTGGTAAATCCTCTTTAAAATCATATCAAAGAACTGTCATTACTTGAAGTTTATGCTACTATTTGCCATATTTCATTACCTTGTTTTATTTTAACTATGTATAATTTACGTGTATTATGCAAGTATTAATTATGTAGAGTAATCCAACGAAAGGGGTACAATGCAATACATTATCCTGATGATTTGTTTTATTCAAATGAGCGTAGGAATAGATTACTTTAACAAAAGTAAGTACTCTACAAAAGTATCCAATAATCTCAGAATAATAACGCTCATCCCTTTCATCAGCCTTTTCAGCGATCTGCAAGGTGATTTGGAGATTATAATTACTCGTATAAAACACAAGTGTACTTGACGTTAATTTGACATTATCAAAATAATATGCAAATGTGTCGGCATATTTCCGCAATCACTTTGATTGGACCATCCGAAAGGCATACACCATCCCTAAGAAACACGTGCAGGCTCTACTCACATCACACCTTTATTATATTGAGTGTATACCTAACGCAAGCACGCAAATTTTCTTGCCATGGATATATTAAAGGACCTTTCAGCTCACACTACCACAAAAAAAAATTGATTAGTGAGAGTTTAAGCGCGGATAGGTGTCAAGTAGGCGGTGATCGTGTTCATATTTTAAGGGACTACCAAACATACGTGCAACCAGAGGTTATGTCCTCCGTTACCCCTATCTACCCAGAGACGCCACGGGGGTACGTATGTCAAATATTGTGAGAGTTCTTTTCATAATTAAACCAGTAACACTCCACGGATTATCCTATTGGCCGTAGTGCCATGATATATGTCTCATAACCTTTCTCGATAAGGAAGACATCTAGCACTGAGAGATTTTTCGCATCAGACCAGTCTCATGAGATTTGCGCGTTCAGACAAACAAACAAAAAAGTAATTCATCGCAAGCCTAGGCCCAGGAACTACGACGATATCTTCTTCTTCCTAGCCTTATCCCGTTCCTATATCATTTGATAACGGGGTCTGCTATCTAATCTAGGGAATTTGACGTGGGCGCCAGTTTTTGCATAGAGCGACTGTCATCTGACCTCTGTAACCCCGAAGGGAAAGTAACCCCAATCCTCAACTCCGACGAATCCAACTACGATGATATTAATAACACATTATTTTCCTGTAATTTAAAGTTCATAGAGGATGAATTTTCAGGTTTTAATTACTACGATCAGACGAGCACACGGACGAACACGCTATTTGACGATGCCGATGATATTCAGCGTCAGCTTGACAACGAGGCTCGGGATAGAATCAATCATGATCGAGTAAGTTGATGGTTCGTTTACAAGAGGCTAACAGAGTATCAGTCACTAAGCAATAACAGTAACCCTGTGAGATAAGTCATTAACAATGACTTTGTGTGGTATATCACTAACAATAGCACTTGGATAGACAGGCACTTGCTCTCGTATCATTATTATTTTCTACATGAATAATAGCGAACTAATTAAAGGCAAAAAACATTTTCTAAGATTTATAATTTTACAGTTGCCAATATTCTGGATATTTCAAACACAAACAAAGTATCCAGGGAAGCATGCAGTGATATTAACAAAAACCACTTCAGTATCAGTACGTAAATACTCTGCTTGTGTATAAACAACAGAAATTTAACAACTTTTTGTAGTGTGTGTTTACTAGCATTTGTACTAAATAGCTGGGTAATCTTAGAGTTATTAGTTTATTTTCGTTATTAGAAATAGTATATACCTATTATCGGCGGCGCTATTACTCCCGCCTGTACAATTCAACGGACTATACTTTTGTCTTCTAGACTAAATATATACCTTATCAATTTTTTTTTGTGTATTACATTTCTTTCTAATCTTCCCATTTTAACTTTCGCAATCTACAAATAGAACATCATCTTTTATAGAAAACAAAGTCACTAATAGCTGTCTGTTTGTATGTGATTGATTTCCTCAGAATCGAGAAAACCGATTTCCATGCGGTTCTCATTAATGCATAGAGCAATGCCCGAGGAAGACAGATCGCTAGCGTTACATACAAAAGTTCCTAATAGGTCTTAGCTGAATACAATATACAGCAAGATGTTTCGTCAGATAAACAACGAATATAAAC
Source organism: Eumaeus atala (assembly GCA_017140195.1). NCBI lineage: Eukaryota > Metazoa > Arthropoda > Insecta > Lepidoptera > Lycaenidae > Eumaeus > Eumaeus atala. Next base: position 302,832 of record JAFELO010000072.1, read on the forward strand.
CGATACTACTTCTTCTTAATAGAGATGACATTCGTGATGCTATAATAAATAAACAAACAAATTCAATAAATGCGTTATCTTTGCAATACTCTCAGATGCGGATAAATGGAACTAGGAACCTAGAAATGAAATAAAGTAACTAAACGTTTTGTTTTGCAGAAACACAGGTGGATTAAAAGAGATCAAAGAAAATTACAAAGAAAGAACATCGCAATTAAAGTAAACGTACAGAACATTTTGGATAACGAAAGTTCAATTAGACTACCATAAGGTACACAGACATGACATACAGAAGATATATAACATATGTAGGCTAAACATAACAATAATAAGGCTTTGATAAAAAACCCGTAAGCCAGAAAAAATGTCACTCACATGGTTGCCTTTCTGAGGCAGTCTGCCTCAGCACAACGGGTACGGAGATGTAGCGTGAAAAATTATAATCGTTGTCGATAGCAGCAATCTCACGTGCGGGTAAAAAGTAGTTTTCCTGTTTCTTCTTAAAACTAAAGGACTTACTCTAATTTCCTCCGTCAGCGTCAAAAAATTCACACGGTATAACTTTCCTGGTAGTCCAATTGATTTCAGCTAACTGTTATGTATTTTAATTTGATAAATTTTCATTGGCGAGGAAGTTTTTTTTAGTATTAGAAGTCAAACTAGGATTAATTGACGCGTTTTAATTACTACCGGCGCCATTGTGTCTGATGATTAATACCTACCCTCCCTCCCTCCAATGGGCCACCGGAATTGCTGCAATACAAGTGACAAATAGTTTTTGCTGCAATGGAAACCTCTCCTTCTCCTTAACCCACCATTGGATCGGCAGCTGACGAGCATATCTCTTAATGCTACATTTCTCTGAAGTGTTGCACGAGAGTTCAACTGTGATAGTGCACCTGGCTTAGGGGCTATAAAGAGAGAATCGGATGTCGATCGGACTGCTCGTTTGTTTCCAAGGTATAAATAATAAGTGTAACATAAGTGTACTTTTTATCGTTAGAGTTTAAATATCTATGATTTGCTCCGAGACGTGTAAGGAAATAATTCGAATGGGCGCATCGAGATTTCAAAATGTTGAAAACATACTAGAAACAAAAATGTATCCTGTAGTTATTATACTACGTAAGATTGATTTTTTCGTTGACTCAAGAATGATTTTTTAATCATTCTTGAGTCAACATCAATCAAGCCGCAAGTTATCATTTATGCATAGTTATCAAAATAACATATATGCTAGATTACTAAACAAATTTTAAGTTCTCATTCTGTTTTAGAACCTAAATGCAGAACCGGTAAATTTGTAATAAGCTTCAAATGATCTGAATGGATCTAACAATACAAAGCGCTGCGGATCTTCAGTATTTCGAGGCTAGAATTCAAGAGCTAATTCACATTTCGTGTACCTCAAAGCTTATATTTAGAATAGATACGCATAGGAATTATATGGGCTATTATGTAAACTAAACCCACCTAAAATTGTTTTCTTTATTTCTTCATTTATGATCACTTATTAAAGTCACTGAAACTAAATGGTTTATACACGTGAATGTGATAGAATAATTTAAAATTTTGAATACGAAGATAGTATTTATTCTATTTTTTTCATTTATCACTAGTAATTTAATATTAAATAGTTTTATTTTAACTAATAATTAATTTGAAATGATTTCTTCAAATTATTTTGCGGCAAAAAAAAAATGTAAATCTACTGACTGTATTCACCACGCATTACATTGTGAGGACAAAAAGGAATTATTTTATTTTAATTTTGAGTTGTATAAATAAATGAATAATTGTATAAATAAATGAATAGTTGTATAAATAAATGAATAATTAAATATGTGGTGTTTAAATTCCTTCGTGTTGACGACGAAAATCAGGGACACCTGTGAACTAACATTGCTCCTGTGTACTATATCGAGAAACGAAATAATTTTGATGAAGTTTATATATATATACTAATTTATACGACCGACTCAGTTGGTAACGTGGCGGTTAGTCCGCATGTTACGCCAGAGATCGCGGGTTAGGTTATGGATGTCTATATATGTATTATACGTATTTATATAATAAAAATCTTAAATATATAATTTTTATTAAATCTATAAGAATATTAAATATATTTCCTTTATCTAGTTCCTGTAACACAAGTCCTGAAGTTATAATACAATAATATGTGTGTTTAGCGTTGCCCTTGCTGCACTGCATCCAACACGCGTTGGCAAATTACAGGAAGCACCTTCGTCTTTGAGGAAGCGCCTTTGCGCACTGGGCAAGGCGCGAGGATGGCAACCTCATTGCACTATCCGAAATTTGTTGGGATTGTCCTGTAGTGCCGGACAACCCATCTGTCTAGGTGGAGTCGGTCTCTTAGTGGGCTGACTAGCCGTCGAGGTGCCCTTTGTGTGTGAATTTAATGTTCCCGGACACTTCACCAAATGCGATACTGGTGGCTCTCGCGCTCCACTCACCACTGAACCCCGCCCAGGGACAGTAAAGGCGCATAAAAGCCTGTCCCCGCGTGAACAAAAAAAAAATGGTATACCTACTGTATGAAACTCGTATCATACTTCATTATCAGCCCTTATCGGTCCACTGTTAGACGTAGGCCTCTTTAAATGAACGCCAAGACGACCGATCTCCTGCTACTCGCATCCATTCCGGACCGGCTACTGCACGGAGATCTTCTTCCCACCTGGTGAACAGTCGACCAACACTTATTTTTCCCAAAGGCGGCCTCCACTCCAGGAATTTAATGGCCCATCTGACATCTGTTCTTCTGAGTGTGCGACCAGCCCGTTGCCACTTCAGCGAGTCCACAATTAAGAGGCCATGTTTCGACCCCGTAGGTCATCACGGGGAGAACGCATTGATTGAATACTTTTGTATATAAGCTCTGCAGTAGAGGCGACGTGAGAATGTGACGAAGCTTCCGGAAACTCGTATCAGTCAAGCAAGTTTTAAATTACTTCACAATAACATCCGGTTCACGTTGTCATAATAAAACATTGACACATTATGTGTTTTACGTGCATCTCGGCTGGGGACATAAAGTATGTCGTGACCCTAACATAAAAATATAGACCTATAAAACTAACTTTCTGGCGTTCCGGGGTGAAAATTACATTAGCGGTTGTTGATGAAACTCTGGTACATAAAAATGACACGAGAAACCGACACCCTGAGTTAGCTATAGTCAACATTTTAGTTTTTATCTTGCAACATCAAAAGTAGTAAAGGGAAGTAAAATTTGTGTATATAGTAGTGTATAAAATTAGTATTAGTAACTACTACTTACTGCTACTACTTCAAACTAGAAGTAGTAGCAGTAAGAAGTAAAATTTCTACTATGTTTACATACGTACATACACACTTTTTTGGTGATGCGGAGAAACGCATCTACGCGTCAACACCGGCCCTGGAGGGAGTTCAGTGGTATATGGGGCTCGCAGCTCAACATTGTATCGAATACCTACCAAAACCACCGCGATTGCCATCACTGCCGCCATTAGTGAGTTGCCCCGGAAATACAATTCAGGAGGACACCTCGACGGCTAATCAGTCCCGCACCGCACCATAGTGTCACCACACCACACTGTCCCAGATTCTTCGGGGTAATCCTGCACTACACGATAACCCCACCAAATCTGTGACAGTGCGATGTATTAAGGTTCCCATCCTCGCCCCTTGCCCCGTGCGCAAAAGCGCCTCTTCCTCATGCTTTTTAATCCTCTCTTAGCTAAAAACCTATTTATGTTCGTAGATTGGATATCTAACTCTAGTCAATTTTTAAAGTTAAGTATTCTTTTTCTATTTCTTTTTATGTGTTATTTCCGTCTTTCTTTATTATGTAATTTTTATGAGTAATTCCATGTAGCTGTATCTTAGAATAAGTTATAAATATGTGGTAAATAAATGTGTGAAGGCGTAACAATTATTTTTAAATAAAGTTCTATTCTATAATTTATTATTATAATATATTTTATTATTTTCATATTTTATTCTATTTTTATATAAGTTCAGGCTATGGATATTATCGGACGAAATATTATGTTTCAAATTTCATAAGTTGAGGGTCAAGCGTTGTTGAAAGAATCAGTCAACCAGATCTCATCACACAGAACAGACTCATTAATGTACTTCTCATCATAATAAAATTCGCCAAGCCAATTATAACAATGAACAAATGTGTATTTTTGGACAGCTTCTCTAAATTATCTGTATTTCTTTAAATATTATAAGAGGGTACACGAGAAGTCCGGGCATTTTTGTGACTACCGATGCCAATAAACATCTGCAAAGAGGTTATGCAGACGTATTGCCCTCCTTTATAGTTCCTCCTCGAATTTTCACCGGAACCTCAAACACCACAGAAAATACAACAATATAATGTCACCATGTCACGCCACCCCATTTGTGATGCAGCAATGACACTTGACACGTGTCCCACTTATTCGCGAGCGACACTTGTTCGCGAGCGACACTTGTTCGCGAGCGATACTTGTTCGCGAGCGACACTTATTCGCGAGCGACACTTATTCGCGAGCGACACTTATTCG